>QNGE01002210.1:83226-104049 GCA_008508345.1 Paragonimus westermani
CTAGGTGAGATGGCGGCTAATCGAGCTCAGTGGCGTGAATGTTGTCGTTGTTTGTCCGAGTTGTCTGTGAAGTGAGTGCATTTAATGACGCGGGGCAGTGAAAGCCGTAAGGAAGCTGTCTTGCTGATGACGCCTTACTCTCACCTGCAGCTCGGTTGTTTGTTTGTAAGGTGTAGGCACCTTGATGTTGAATGTTTGAATATGGACGTAGTTATTTTCAGTAGTTAGGTCCCTTCCCGTCCCCTTCTTTTTTCCTTCTCTCCTTCTATATAGGGTTTGCTTTTTCTTCATGGTTGTGTGGCAGTTGAGCATTAATGTGAACCACTGATGTATTGCTGTCTATGAGGATGATAATGATGGTCTATAATGAATGTCCATTTTCTATTACAGATAAAGTTTTTAGTACTTGTGTGAGCTCAGCCTTAGTCTGTGGATCAGATACGTTTCAAACGGCCTTGTATATATATATATATATATATTATATATATTAACCCTATATCCGACAATCGTCATGTTCTTCGTTTAATCTGTATCAACTGCGTTTAGCATTCCAACAGATGCAACCAAGTATACGGAGGATTTCTAAATGATTCTCGACATAGAGAGATGTAGTCAGGTGCTTTTTGAGAAGATTAAAAAACGGTGTGCACACAAAAATACGAGGATGACCAACAATCTCATCAGGACAGCAATAGGCTTTCATTACAGTTAAGAATGCCTCTCAACTCAACTCAGCACCCGTACCGAAAATCTCCACAGTAGTTGTGCAGTGGACGCTGAAACCGTAGTTGATCAATGTGTTAGGAAAAGACGACGGAATGAAACTACCCCGCTCAGTCAGTAGCACTAGTGCGTCATTCCCAAGCGAATCATGGTATTGTTTCTTGGATTCATTTGTGACTGTTTGTTTTGCCTTAGCTACCAGGAATTTTAAAGTGAGTGGGCGTAACACATACTGAAATCCTCTGTTTAGAAAAGGGAATTGTGCTTTGGAGGGCAGACGCTGGCTGGTCGTGTTGGAGGCGTTTTAAATCCTGCAAGTATACAAACTAGCCTTATAATTGATGGCTACTGTACTGATGAATGGTAAACTGCAGTGATGAATCAACCGATTACGATCCGTGCCTAGTGGAGTTTGACTTAACCATCAACTTTTTTGTATGAATCATGGAGATCCAGATTGTTCTCTCAAATTGCTTGGTTCATGAGATAAGTCTGAAATAGCTCTGCATACCCAGCTACTCTCCTATTATGTTAAGTTATTTCTGGCATTGTCTCTGTTGTTATTTACTAATAATGTATCCTTACTCCAGAGAACAGCATAAACGGCATTTCCATACATTTAGTCAATTAGTCAGTTAATTGGCTAACTGGCTAGTTACTGAGTTAGTTATTTGGTTGTCTAGTTAAGAGGTAACCCGGCTCTGTCACAATGATTCATTCAACGCTAGTCAGCTTGAAGTAAGCTGATGTACGATGATAAGTGTGGGCTATTAAACGCTCGATGTATGGCCAGCCTTTTCGCCAAGTTTGCGGATAGATGTTGTGGTCGACCCAAGAGTCGTTGTTGTTATTTTGACCTTAAACTCTGTCGCATGTTGGGCTACCGAACCAAGAAAACCAGAGTAACAATAGTCTGAGCAGTAATGATCAATTTCAATTTACTAGACAAATACCTTTTCATTGTTGAATAACAAGCGTTCGTGCGCTCTGATTGGGCAGTTCGTTACTAGTTGGCGTGACCTTCCATCTAGCACCTCATTTGTTTAACTGTGACACAGGTTCAGACGGATTGTTTTGATCTCCACTGCTTACAAACAAATTCGCTGCAGAGTCTGATCGCCGTTTTTGATTAGTTGGAACCAGTCTACCACAATTCCGTCTGCATCAGCTTGTGTGCGAGCTCTGATTGGCTGACCTTCAATTAGGAAAGCGCCCCAGTTCACCCTCGTTACTGAATGCGATTACGAAGTATACACGGGACCGAGTTTCACGTCCAGGCAATGGACTATCTGTTGCAGTTCTTTCATTCCGCATCGTGATACACTAAGAGTCACACCACGGATCACAATAGCGCAGAGATGCAGCTCGTGTACTCCTAGACCTATGGACCTTGAACTCAGCCTCGTGGAAGACTGTGTAGCCTATTAGCCTGTCAAGCATACAGTAGAGACAAAGTATACAACCTAACGTTTGAAACGTCGGTCTTGTTAGAGTGCGCATGAATGTGAGTAGTCTAAAGTGATGCAGTGATTCATCTGAATTGTAACCGGTAGGTGCATCGAAGTGGTCAGGTGAAGTGATAAGGAGATTTATCAAACAACTGAAGGTGTGCTGTGTACATGGTAGTCGTATCATCTTCGCAACCATTTCCCCCCCTATGCTATCTATAATTCTTTTCCATTAAACATATTCTAAAGTACTGTTAATGAACCAAGTTCCGTGCAAGTGTCGACAAAGGTGCTGTTTCTACACAATGAACTAGCCGAGCAATTTTGTTAGGTGTTAAGGTCATGTGATCTCGGCCGAACTTGTACTTGGTCCAACGCAGGATGCTGACTCAGAGTGTTGTGGTGTTCTCTCTCTCTCTCTCTCCCTCTCTCTGAAATCCTGATTCAAAGCTAATCTTACGGCGTGGTGGAGTCCATAAAATAGACCACCTAATCACCTACCCTCGGTAATTGCTTGACTCACTAACCAGTGATCGTGTTTGCAAATCGCTTAAGGCTGCAATAGAGATTAAGTGGAGTCGGTGTGCGCGTCAAGTGTGGGGAGGTGACTGAAATCATGGATTTGGAAACGGAAACGGTTATTGTGCTATATACCCTATGGGAATAGAAGCGGTTAATTAACAGGTTAGGTAAACAAAAGAGTTGAACAGGAATATCTCTAAAATTGGGATCACGCTCAAGTCACACCAGAGGGGACAACATATAAAGACGAGCAATACAAAGTGAGAAGGAGTTTCGTTGAAAATGAAACTTCTGAATGAATTTATTGCGAAGTTGTACGGAATGATTAAACATTATGAGGTTAGTTTGTGGCTAACTAAAACGAACACGAACTTTACTAAGCAGCCGTTCATCGACTGTCACTTGCGACCGTTATTCAAAACAACTGTCTATTGAGCCAGATAAACTGAATCAAATTTTGAGGGCTAACTCAGCGGAAGTGAGACAGTTTGTTTATAACGCTTACAGGTAGCTGAGGCAGATAAGCTACCTTATCAGAATCCATACTGTGATGAGAGGTCAAAGATACCAGTATTTCAACATTCAGTTCAAAATCTCAACGCGGCTCTAGGATACAGTCAACATTCATAGCAGGTGGATTACGGACAACGACCGAACTAGTGATCGCTGACCGAAATCGGTCCAAAAGGCAAAAAATGACAAGCGAAAATCCACTGCAGACAACATTGATCAAACGATCAAACGAAAGTAAGCACGGTGTTGAAAGGAAAACCACACTGTCTTGTGAACTGAGACCCCGATTGATGAACTTACGCAAAGTGGGGACACACGAGCTGGAGATTAAAAATGTCGCTTCATCGAACGACGTTTCGTCACAATATGAAGAAGGAACAATGACAGATATAAGTGGTTCACTGTACACGGTTGATCGTAGCGTGCACATTCAAGTGACCATTTTCACTCTGCTCCTTTTGAAGGGAAGCGCTTGACTAGAGCTCCGCGCCTGTCCACAGCATCTCCTTATAAGCAGTGCCAGAAGTTCGAATTATCGGTCAGCGCCGTAGACATGTAAAAGAGGTTGCACGAACATGTCTGGTCTGTAATGGTCCGACTGCATGGTGCCCATAAACTACCACTATCAAATGTGGCGATGAGAAATTTTGGTGCTAATAGCTAACTGAGATAGAGCCAGATTGCTAAGAATGTGAACACGGACGACAGCGCAGACAATCGTTACTGCAATGGTTAAATGTCTCATTCGCACTCGCCTGGCACAGGCACGTGCGTCGAACAGGAGAATTCTCGGCTTTTATAAGGACACAGAAAAATAATAACTGAAGGGCGTTCGTGATTTTGAAGTGGTTCACATGCACAATTACCCCATTAAACAAGTGGTTTTTAATTGGCTAAAATGTGGCGAAAAATCGTTTATTAACCTACGATCTATATTGTTCAACTCACACCTTCCCACGCCAGGCGCGCTCTCGCGTGAATAAATCAGAATTCCGACTCACAACGCAGCTAGTTTTCCATTTAAACGCCGTGTGCAATTCTGCCTGGTACCGTGCGTCTGGCTCATGTAATTGCTTTCTGCTTGTCGTTGTTTGCCTGCTGACCCGATTTTGTTAAGGGAAGACTCCTTCGATCTATCGTGTTGTTCACAATCCATCCGCTATGGACTTCGACCATATCTCACCGCCACATCGAGATACTCCACTGAGTGTCAGAATAATTGGTCATTCATTGCAAAACGAAACTGCTGTCTCAGTACCAATATGTATACAGAAAAACAAGTTTTTCTTGGAATATAGATACAAGATGATCACTTTTCAATCCTGCCTTGGCCACTAGAATTACAGACACACAGTTATTAGCCGGCACTCGTCCAAGAAGACTGTAAATTGTTCGCGTGTCAATAGATCTTCATGAAGTGTTATGGATGGACATCATAAATTGTTTAACCTATTCATACATCCAATTAGTCACCACAACTTCAATTCCAATCTCAAACACTTGCAATTTTCCAACTTGTCACCCAATGTGTATCAAAGTGCGCTTTCTTCTTCTCAAGTCAAACATTTGCTTTATATATCCAGGGTAGTGAATATTCAGCCGTCATAATCTTTAATAAATTATTGGTTAGATTTTGCAGTCGGTCCTATCACAAAAATTTCAAGATTGATAGAAAACCGTGCTAAGTGAGGGATAATAAGTTTGAGGATCTGGATGTGGACTTGAGAAGCCAGGAACGAAGGGGATGACCACGGCTGGATAACATCTCAGAAAATGTAATCTGTCGAAACGCGATAAATATATTCCGGCCATAACGAGGAATACCACTCCAGACAGAGGAATACTTGAACGATCTACACAGAAACTTCAACTCTTCGACTAGCATTCCAAGAAAATTAGCAAGGAGAACATTGTGGTCAACAAAAAAGTACCTGTACATTCGAAACAGGAGACAAGATTATTCGTAGTCGGGGACAATTTTAGACGTAACTCATTTTAGTAATAGCACTGTTGGCACGAAGTCAAGTCTCAGCTCAATGTAGCTTCAAAATATCCAAAGAGTTAGGACCTGCTAACAAACTTGTTCTTGGTTCGAATTTGAGGGTCACTTACTAAGAAAATACTAGTGGTATTGCTGTGTAAACCACAAAATTGCTAGTGTGTAATATAGCACGAGTCGAACATGCGAAAACCAAAAAGCAGTTCTCAACGCAAGGAAGAATAAGCCCTGAAAGAGACGAGTGATGACATACATGCGTATTACTAACAAGTAGCGTGGCAGATTTATGAAAAATAAATGAATAAAATCTGCCACACTGCTTGTTAGTAAGAGAGTTTTTATGCTCGGCAGTGGCGCTGGTGGGTTCCAGCGTGAACTGTATGAGAAATCCTGCTGGGGCAGTCGATCCCTTGGATTATTTGGTGGGTTCCACATGCGACATTGCGACGAGTGGGTAACAGAGTCCAAATCTGAAATTTCCGAGTTCCTGTTGTGAATTCGTAGCTCAGCTGGGACAGCGCTTGCCACGCTGAAACATCCATATGTGTTGCGCAGGATGTGCCGCTAAAAAGGCTAAAGATACACTACTGTTAACAGGTGTGAATACATTTCAGTCATGCAAACTTGCGTTTGTGGATGTTTGTTTTCACATAACCTGTAACGGATTTTCATAAATAAACAACTCCGCAAATTCGGTGTCTTTTCCTTAAGATGAGAGAATAAACCATGGGTAATTTTCAACGTGCGACAAAATAAAGCAAGTCAAATCAGCTAGCTAATTTGGTAAGATCAATGTGCACGACGGAGCCAGACGAACGTAAAAAAACGATGCCATGTATACTGTGGTAGAACCGGGACCTTTAGGTGGAGGATATGGTGTTCACACAGACAGAACAGCGAAATAGAAAAAGAATGATACCCCTGGAGGACGTCTGAATTTCCGGTTATTCACACAAACTGGGAGTCATTCGTAAACCAACCACCTAGAAACACTGCTATGAATGGCTAAATAACATACTCCTCGAGAATAAAAAAATTGCAATCCCCTTCGCATTCGGATGGGAGCATTGTTCCAGTTAAGGAGACGGAAACAGACTAACTTATCTTTGCTCTCCATACGTAGATAACAAATGAACCGGTTAGAACAATGTGTCAAAAATGGACCTTTGCTTAGCACAACTAAAAAAAGTCCGTCCAAATGACAGGGATGCACAAAAGAGCTTCTTTACATGACGTCACTGATGAACAGAAGTGCCCGAAAGTTTGAAGATGTTTACAGCAAGCAAAAACAAGAAGGATGGCTGACTTACTCGAAGAAAACGATTTATTCACAACTTAGTTTGTGGGAAACGTCTGACTAATATTGTGCCATAGACTCCAGCCTGTAGCAGTATATATCCTGTTTTCTCATTACGCATATTGTTTTAGACACGAGGAACAAGCCCCACTAACGCTCATTTCTCTTTGACATGTTATCTATTAGTTCAATTCAACTTGCAGTTGCGTAATTCTTGAGAGAACAAAACGGAATTCAATTTTACAAGCAGCTGTTTTCGGTAATTCTCACCAAGCTTTTACAATTAGTTGGGGTAAGTGCGAATCAAGGACCAGAATTCGTAAGAATTCTTGCGAATTCCACGAGAATGTGGAGAGGACTGAAGCAATCCAAAGATCGAACCCTGGTGAAACAACTTAATGAGTATGTTAGGTTTAGCACCAGAATCGGAAAAGCGAAGACTATTATAAGATTCCTCAATGATTACATTAACCATACGGGGTTCCCAGAGTCTTACTGGAGTGTTTTATGTCGTTGCAACATGCCACCCACTACGAAAACCATACAACGTCATAATCAAAACGAAAAAGACTCGTGGTCATCAAAAATTAATCAGTTAACGCGTAATCGGCCCCAGCGTGTGGTTTCTATTATGACGCTCCCTGAGGAGGACAGAAGGTTGTTCAAACAATACGCACAGACAGCGGTGCAAAGGCAAGCGGACAAAAAGAAAAAATTGCCGCATAGTTTAAATCAAATCGAATCACAAGCTGAGTTCCAAAGAGAACCAGAACGGTATGCTCACAACTGTTCCGCTATAATGCTGAGCCACACTACGTTAGAAGAGCTGTCATTAGACCTAAAATTTTGCTATCCGTGGTCTAATTGTGACAGACCAGATACTGAGATCCAAGTTGAGAACTTCCATACGCAACTAAATGAACTCGCTTCCTCGTCAGAATTTAATGCTGAACGTTATGAGTCCACTGTTGTTAACACTTGCTATACTTATCTGAATGGCAAGCTGACGAAATGCAGCTTGTTGAAGCATGAACACTTGGACACTGCAAGAGAGTTGAAATCCAACCGGAATATTTTACTCATGAAACCTGACAGAACTGATTACCTTATCAAAATATCGTCGATTTTTTCCGATAAATCTAAGTTTCGGGAAACAGAAAAAGACAAGGAAGAAATGACGACAATAGAGAAAAGCTTTTTTGACTTACTCAACCAAATGAAACAAGTGGACGTTATCGATTCTTCGACTTTCGAGCTTATCAGACCTACGGAAACGGTCATTCCACATTGGTACGATCTTCCCAAAGTTCATGAAGACAAAACACCAATAAAACCAATTTTGGATGTGCACAGCTCGCTTTACCATGACCTAGCAAGATGATTGGTGGACATATTAGAACCGATTAGATCAAGACTGATTTCTCTTAGTCTAATGGACACTTTCGAATTTGTAGATTCAATCGATTCAGTGAGTTTCGCCAGAGACGTCCTTGGATGTGGCTTTTTTATTCACTAATCTGCCATTACGAAAAACAGTTAACTGTCTCCGCACGTATATGGAGAATGATCAAACTGATGTTTGAAGTACGGGGGAGGAATTCAAACAACTATTGTTGTTTTGCATTTATAATATTCAATTTCAATTTGACGGACAGAAAGGTGAAATAATAGTGGGTTCACATCTAGGACCGCTACTCACAGGTATATTTGTGGTCAAACTAGGGACCACGGAACTCAGCCACATCGTAACTGACTGCAATTTTTACAAGCGCTATGAGGATAACATTTTTCGTTTTATTCTAAACGATGCTGATCCCCAGGTCATACTAAGTGAGTTCAACGGGGCATAGTGGAATATAAAGTTCACCGTCGAGTTAGAACATCATAACAGATTCTTATTCCTAGATGTCGCGTTGCTTCGTCGATCCGAGAAAACAATTCAAAGGTCGATTCATGGAAGAAATGCGTGAAAGCGTCAGTACACACACTTTCACAGTTTTGTGTCCTTGAGGTACAAAAGAATTCTGATATGTTATCTGTTGAACAGATCGCAAAAGATCTGTACACCAGACACTCCAGGAGGAGGTAAGATATTTTCGAGAAACTCTCAATGAAAATGGATAGCCTGCGAGATTCAGAAGTATAAATTTGCATTCCGGTACGAAACCTGAACTCATCCAGAAAACGCAGAAAAAGCCGACTTTCATATGTAATATAGAGGTGAGGTTAACAGTGAAATAATTGGCCGTAGACCAAAACATCCCCAGGTTCCGCTCACGCGTCGTGTGCACTTCTGCCCAGTTTATGTGCGTGATCGACGCCGTCTATCGGGGCGTTTTCTGCCTGCCATTCTTTACCCGTTGGTCTGATTTCGTTGAGCGATGGCTTGTCCGGTCTCTCTCGTTCTCCTCCATCTATCTCCTCTGGCTTCTGAACGTAGTCCACGACCGCATCGCGATATTCCTGCAAATGTTGGAATAATCGCGCCTCCGATTTCGTCGTCCCTTCTGTTTTGCCTGCCATGTCTCGCCCGTTGGTCCGATCCAGTCGAGCGATGACTCATCCGGTCGCCCCCGCCGTCTCTGAGCTGCTCGTTGTGGGTTTTTGGACGTGCCTCTCCCGCGTCGAGGTATTCCGCCGAGTGTTGGAATACCCACACCTCCGGCCTGTGTATCCACCACACTATTGCTATCAGACACCACAGTCTCTGCCTGTTTGTCCAAAATCAATTCGTACAAACCCTCCCACCCTCCACGGTCAATCGTTCTACATCCACTTGAAACTCCAACAAGCATGAATCACTTGATGAACGCATGTCTCATGATAGTCACGTGGATCACTCCAATGCATATTCCAACACCCCCAACCTCCCCCAGTAGACTGTGATCGGTGCCACTTCTGTGATTTTCAATGACATTTTTTACTCATAACTCTCATATATAACTCGCACTTTATGCAATCGTAGAAGCCTGATTAGAATGACCGAAAACAGCTGTTTGCAAAATTAACCTCTTAAGAACAAAACAGAAATTGCATCAGCGAATGGTTGCGCATTTTTAACCGAGCAACTGGGTGTATAGTCCAGAGAAAAAACCCAAGGTCATTTGTTCGTTACACACAACCTGGCAAAACGTGACACTGATACGGTAAACACCACCAATGTTTGTTATCTAACACTGCCCGAAGATTCGCAGAGTTCAATGAGAACCACTGGTGTTCAACACAATGAAAATCAATAATTCAGGCCATCAGCCTGCCCTGGGTAAGACTCATGTGCCTCGAATCATCGGTAATCACATCCATTTGTCGTTTTCATGTCAGACTATTTTAAGCAAACGGCTGGTACGTTCAAATTCACACGGTGATACGTCTTGTTTCCATCCAAATAAACTGGATCTGAAGAGTCCAGTGCTGTAAATAATCCGGATGATAGTGAGCAGCCAAAACTTCATTGCAGACTTTTCTACTCTAGTCCACAAAACTCGCTTTCGAAGATTTGAAACAGCTCACTTGTCTTTGAACATCAAGCACTGGCAATCATAGCACAACCGCAAAACACCCTTATTCACTTGTGTTTTTGTGCTATAAACAGACACATATTTTGCCATTTTGTTAACCAACAAAATTGATAAACCTATCTGGTCGGATGTTGCTACCATTTCAATCTCTCATTGTTTCACGCGTTACTAATTAGTAGTACAGTTTGTCTAAAACAACAGAAACTGGTTCAGTAGGTTAAGCGAGAGAATTCAGTTTGAAAGCTAGTGCCGTGTGCACCTGGTTTGTGAATAATCACCGGTTCGTGTGATTGTCTAAACAAGAATGAACGCCAGCACACGCTTGTGAAAATCTCTATACTGATTTAGGTGATCATTTGTGAGGGTGGGTTAGTTTGTCCTTCCCACACTGACCATTGTCCAGGCCCGGGACAAATCCTTCACATATAGTGAACTGGTAGCAGGTAGCTTCCCTTGTCCGAGACACATTCTTTCTAAACTCTCAGCTTCATACAGTCGCTATTGAATCGTTTCTCACATTGGCGTCACAATAACATATACGTAACCATGACGACTCAACTACTCAGCGCCATGGTATTCCGGTAGAAGTGGATTTAACGAGGCATGGAAGCATGGCTTTCAGCTCAATTTCACTTGGAGTATAACTTCAAAAGGGGGATAGGTTATAAAACTCTTAATTTCAAGAGTTGCCAATTATCAATCACTTGTAAGTAGACTACAAAATAACGTGTGATATGAAAAGTCCCTATTGCTCTCGTAATTGCTAGTTCTCCTTGATAACACATAATGGAACAATGGAACAATTATCAGGAAGACAAACGCTGATGGCCGTATCGTTCACGGTTCTCCAACAATCATCCGTGCAACTGTGGATTTAACTTTCACGTACGGTGTGCAAGTATAATTGTGTGCCGATCTTCTGTCTGCCTATTTCACTGAGCAGAATAGAAAATGCTAACCAGTCTCAGATTCAATGGGCTTACAACTGCATACTTACCTAGCTCGTTTATCAAAACGTATTGGGGGTTAGAGTTAGTTGTTTCAATGGGTACTGTGGCAGTATACAGAACCCCCATAATGATTTTCCGCTCCGGGATATGTCTCCAACCCTGTAACGCTTCGCAGGTTCTTCTTGGGCTTGTGGATAGCTTGGGTATGTGTACGATCTTCCACGATGACGTTGAGCAACGAGTAGCGATTCTAAATGATCCCAAATATTCAAGACAAGATTGGATCGTAATTCCACGGGACTAGTGAACAAATAATCAAAGTGAATAAGTAGACAACCTCAACAGTTTCGATCGAGGGATCGTCTCCAGGATATGAACTACAATTTGGTGCCGAACAGGCTAAAGACTAAGTATAATCACATGATAACGCGTTCATGCCCAAAAGAGTTCCTCCGAACAGTCAACAGGATCAAAAACAAAGAAGGAGAGCTGAGCTCCAAAAAAATGGGTGATGCACCCACCAGTCAAGCAAAGTACAATGACTAACGACTGGCTATTCGCACAACTGTTGTAAAATGGAGGCCAACCGCTTCCGCTCTGACTGTCCGTGGCACTTGTGGATCGAATGTGGGGCAACGTGGAGGCATCGGGGAACAGCGTTCTTCTGAAGTACTGGTTCCAACAAAAGTCCTGTAAAAAGAAACAGTATGAACAAGCATGAACCAAAGGTCCAGTAAACCATGCACACGACTTACACAAACGCAAACTGAAACGGCACCGACAACACAGCAACAAGCTCCGTTACACAACTCAACTTCAATTTGTGTGCGCTCGTTGGTTTCGGTTGCGCGTTACACTATTAAAGTGACGCGATGAAACAAAATCGTCTAGGTCAAGGTCCAATTAACGGTCAGAAACAGGGGAGTTGGAAGGTACATGGATAAACACTCAGGGGTGGGCTAGGTTTGAGTCGGATTTTCACGATTGTACTTTAAAAGTCGATAGGGTATGACTGTCACTTCAGTTTGGTTGAATCGGATGTGTCGGCTGGTCTACAACTTTATTTGAATAGGTCACTAACTTGAAACAAACAAGAATGAAAAGAAATCCATTGGCATGCTAACATCTCTACAGGAAGCACCAAGACAACACTATGATATATGCGCATATCTATTGACTCGTGAGAGTGCTGCCTTAAGAAAGTGACCAGAATAATCAGAGCTCCTTTTACCTTTCACATATGTAATGGACGTTAAATATTTCAAATCCTTCAACCGATTAACCGACAAAAATTTAGCTTATAACGAGTCAAACCAAAGTGCATAAACCTGTCTTCGCTGTAGCCCGTCCGTTTGGTAATGTAATTCCGAAGAATGGCTCTTCACGTGAACACTTGTAATTTGCGTCAGGGAGTCTGCTGAGGCTAAGAGAAAGTGATGATTATGTAACCTTTCAAATACCAACAATGTGTTGTAATTAGCCGGGTGTCAACAGGTTCGCTACAGTAGAAGGCGTTTTTGATGTAGCACTTCATTCAATGAAGAGTTTCAAGAAGTAACACCTCTTTCTCGGCGAAGGATGTTTACAGTAGACAGGTTATGGAGTTGGCTGTTGTAAAAAGTCTTCCACCGGAGGACTTCAAGAACTGTTTCAGAGATTTGGTGTCATTTATGCCTCTTAAATCATGATTGCGCACGATGCGAGTAGACGTAGACTGCCTATCGACAGTCTCCACAAGTCTTGCTTCCACAAAGAGTTCGTCAGTTGAAACACAGTTCCTTAAGTTCATGCGTTCCTAGGTTATTACAGGAGGGAGAAAGATCTTTTCCTGTGCAGACTTGTTTCTGTGTTGATCGATGAAAGACTGTCCTCGACGGCTTATTGACACAAAGAAAAGGTCAGTGGAACTCAATAGAAGGTAAATTCAATGAAGCTGCTGACTGCAAACATTTCACTGAAACTACAATCAGACATGCGCGGTTAATGACTTGTGAGACTGAAATTATAATGCGGTTGGGAAACTCGTATTACCGATTGTCCTTCACATATATGCTCATCCAGTAATATTTTAAAACCCTCAGTCGATTCAGCCATGACCACTTTCCTATGTGAACAGACCCTAAGTGTGAGGCAGTTCTGTCTACAAAGTAAACTGCTTGTTCCACTACCCAGATTCAGCGAGTGGCCTCTTAACCGTTCATCCTTTAGTGGGAGGAGATGTGCCAATGAATGATCCGCGGTGTGGAATATTTTGTGAGCAATGGTCAGATTGTCCGATAGTCTCGAGAGGAGACATAGTAAGACAAGGACATGCACTATTAACGAGAGCCAAACTCGGGTCTGTTGCTTATTTTCGAAAAAGTCTGGTTGGAAAGTCTGAATGCAAAGGCTGCGATTAAATGTGAGTGATGTTCAAACTGAGAATCGCAGTAAATGCGAAATCATTCTTAAGATAAGGACTTTGGGTATGTATGTTCGTTTCTGGGAGTGGACGGATTATGAATGTGTACATATTGGAAGATATTTCAGTTTGGAAGGTTACACTAACTCTTCCTATGAGGTTCAGGTTCATTTGTGTCATTCTAGCCACCTCTGCACAATTTGCAGACACACTCAAACTACCTGCTGCTATGGTCCCGAGGTCTCGTTTGCATACTGATAGGCGTGTCCCAGTGAGTACTGTCGAAATCGTCGGTGGTTTGTAAACTGTACCATTCAGTCGTCTACACTATGACCAAACGATGACGGCGTCTTGCGTGATGATTTCTTTTTCAGTTTTTTTCAAGCCAGCCTTGTCAAGCAAACGCGTTTTTGGTTTGATACGGACGTGATTGCCTTAGTAACCATAGTAAATCCCGTGCAGTCTACAAACAGATGTATGTCATGTTGTCAGTTGGGCTTTATTTTCAAACATAATTCTTGTTTCTGACGTCTACCAGGACATATCCGTTTACAGTTCACAGACTGGGAGATCCACTGATTGTGTCTCCAGGGTGGTGAAGGTGAATATGCATACTATACTATTCATGAGTAGTCAGATGAATGCACACAGAGAATTAACAGTGATAATGAAAAATAGGGACATGAAGTGGTTTTGTATTACCTGCGAACGTGATATAGTAACCTGCTTCCCTTGGATCTCATTAGTATTCA
Source organism: Paragonimus westermani (assembly GCA_008508345.1). NCBI lineage: Eukaryota > Metazoa > Platyhelminthes > Trematoda > Plagiorchiida > Troglotrematidae > Paragonimus > Paragonimus westermani. The sequence continues at coordinate 97,350 of QNGE01002210.1, forward strand.
CAAATCTGTTTGTGTTCCTTGCGTCATTGCAACATATTTTGCTCTTGCCGATTTGCTGAATAAAATGTCTGAGTACCGATCGGTTCTTCACCGAGAACCATAGTACTGCTATCCTTCATTTACATAGTCTATTTATCTCGTTGTGATTATGTTTTATATTTAGTTACCTCCTCGTTATCTGATTTAAAGTAGTTTGCACACAACTATGTTGTGCTCATATGACTTTGACTTTCTAACTGTAGGTGAGACAACCACAGCCTCCGTCAATTTCGGGGAAGTTTGTGTACACCTACATTCTTTTGCAGTGGTCGTTCTACATATCCGTTGTTCTAGCGGACTTTCCCGTGAGTGAGTAAAAGCCTCTATTGAGGTCGGTGAACTTTCTCTATCAGGTTAGTGATATTTAAGATTCATCTTTTAAGGTCAAAGATGTGTAGGAAGAAATTTAATGTACATGTGGTCTGTGCATCGTGTGCGAATATTGTTACCTCACAGGAATCATTCAAATAGATTTGTTATTGGTTAGGAGATTGTTGAAACCGAATTTAATGTTGTATTGATTACTCCATTACTTCAGCGTACAATTTTAGAATTTGAACTGAATATGAATTGGCTCCCTGGCTTTAGAAAACAGAGTGAACTACATCTACTTTTGACAATTCAATTGGCGTGATATCACAGTTTACACAACTGGCAGACTTAGTAACAGGTATTCTGAAGTTGCGCAGGTATGTAGCAGGTGGTATTGATGACAGTCGGAGTTGTATCGGCTTATTCTAGGCTAATCTGTTACTAATATTTCCCGAGTACTTTCCTAATTTAGTGAGCTATGAGGTGTACAGGTGTGGGCGAAAAGCGGAAAACAAGCGCCTGTGACCTGTTGTCTAAAGGAAATGAAGAGACACGCCAACCTAACAAACCGGTTATAGATTTCAGATCTCTATTAAATGTTGTATACACGAAGCAGTAATGCTCGTTATGCGTTCCAGGAGGATAAATCGTACTTCCGACAGACGTCTAATCTGGAAATTCCACTCACTTCATGATTGAATAAGACCCAACACCCAACCTTCTTTTGCCAAGAGTAAGGATCCTTATGGGAAGGCTATCTGCTTTTCCAAGCAAATAGTTGGTCGCATGTGGCCTATTGTACTTAACACTACTCTCAATAACACCATCGGGCATATTCCAGTCGTTCATAACTGTCGTGTCTTGATGGAGCAAAATAATCTGTCTTGTGGTAAGATGGAGTGAACCAACCCAGTAGCAGTGGTTGCCAGAAGGATAACCCTAATAGCAGAGGCTTTTGCGATGGGTAGAAGACAAAACCAATACCATCGGTTGCTGAACAATCATGTATGCTTTAAACACACCCCAACTCTAGACACCTAGCGCCACTTGTCAATCTAATGTTTCTACATAACTGATCTTGGTTTAAGTGTCAGATAATTGGTTATCGCGGAGTGCTGTGGCATACAGTCTTCCGGGGTAAGTGCTGCATGTTCTTGACCAGGTGCATGCACTAACGGGTAAAATTGTATGAACACCTCATTTACCTTGTCAGTCTCATCGCATTTATAGTAACAATATTTTTTGCGCAAGATCATATGAAGCTCCACAGATTTCTAAGGTATCACTTGGCTGAATCGCGTACCCTGTGTTTGCCTGTGATTTGATCTCAAGGTGCCTTGAGAACAGGAGGTGCTTATTCAATCAGCAATGATCGCGGTTGCCGGACCGCTTTAGCAGTAACCCGGTCACCATCTGACCAGGTCGCCTGTGGACTGCGTTTCTGTTGCCCTGTCAAGTTGTGCTCCATACTAACCAATCATAAAAAGAAGTAGGTCTTGGCGTTTCAACGGTAGCGCACCTAAGGCTGAGTGGAAGCGGGAACCACTCCAGGGGGATAAGCAGTGGGATGGCCAATGAACACAGTGCAGGCAAGCTAAGGGCACGATAAACAAACATACCAGGCCAAGTAAAATGACGAACGCTATCGTTGTGTCCTATGTGGGCCGTGGGAGTGGTGTCTCGATCCAGATACTGATTGGCTGGCCTACTGACTAATCGGCCCTATGCACGTGTGTGTCTGGGTCGAGATCGGACGCAAACCACGAATCACGTGGCCACATCACTGCAGTCACGTTGACTGTCCTTGGCCCTGTTTTTCCGACTGTATCCGTTTTCGTATTCTACGCTGCGTGCCTGCGGTACGAATACAACTGATGCCTATCTGAACTCAAGACAACTGCGGCCGACTCCCAGTACAACAGGGAGGCGTTTCGACACCTGAGTCAGCAAAAAGACCCAGGGTCTGTTCAATCGATTTCAAGTAAGAATGCGTAGTTGAGGCGCAAAAATGAATGAATGCATTTTGATGAGTCAGTGACAATACACCATCGTCCCTTTTTAACAGAAAATCGTGTTTCCGGTTGCTGGTTCATACTAATGATAGGGCAAACACTGTGGACCGGCGTTATGCATGAAGACACGACTGGCTTCATCAGACAATGGGGCGCTGAATGTTGACCATTATCTGGCGGCGGTCTGCAATTTCCTTATAAGGCAACACAAGTTCATAGACCGTGTACAGTGAGGGCCTGCCTGCTTCGTTGATCGAATAACACTTCGGTCCGGTCTGCCCGACAGATTTTTACATCAGTCACGTAGACGAACAGCGGAGTACTCGTTGGTCAAGGACAAACTGTCTCCAAAGGTGCTTAACCCGACTGCCAAGTCGGTTTTTGTTTTGACGACTGTGTGAGAGTTTACCTTCCAAAGTACCACTGTATCCCGCCGGAAGTGTGTTCACCAGATTGTGTTGATCGCGCGTTGTCAACTGACAGTTCGCAAACGACAGCACTTCGTGGCCATGTGTCCATTGGCTTAAATGATACTAATACAGTCAATATGGAGTATGTTGATTGTCATATTACATTGATTCGGTAACTATCAAACAGGCGAGCCCTCTGCGGCTCAAGTATCAGGAGGATGCGGGGTGATTAGAGCCTACCTGTTTCATTCCTCCACCAATTAACTATGGTGAAGTTGCGACTGTGTACGAGGTTTCGGGTTTCCAGTTTCTGGCACTCCTAGGGCTCCGGCCGGTTCGTTTCCCGCTACTAGTCCCACGAGTTCGATCAATACATGAGGCATCGAAGTGCTGGCAAGAAGTGAAAAACTCGCCACAGCACTGCAGAATCCATGCAGTACTGGGATGAATAAAACGGTCCTTTAATTGTGACGTTGCAGTGTAGTTGAGCTCAAATTGCCATATAACATGATGTGGGGATATGGCGGCTGATTATCATTCGCTCTCAATAGATTAGAAAGCACGAGTCACTTGTCATTTTTGTAGAAACTGACCCCGTAAGGTATGTTGGCCCACACCCTAATTACTCGGTCTGGGATGAAGTGTAAAAGGCAGAACGTTAAAGTGTGTTTACATGCAGAATGATCTAGAAACATACGGTTACGGGAACTGCGTGACGGATATCGTATAGATTAGTTAAATCTGGAAGCAAAACTTGTGATGAACGCGCCTCTTGATGATCACATGTGATTTCTCAACAAGCAACTACCTATCATTTGTGAGGCAGAAGCTGTGTCGGATAATAGGCAGAATTTCTCGAGGGTGATCTGACCACTGGTAACGTGAATCAGTTGTAATTCTCACTTTTCCAGCTGCACATTATCGTTTAACGGTTGCTCAAAGTTTAGGCAAATTACAATCAGGTTGGCTGCTACAGAATGCCCTGCAAAGTGACGTTTTCTGGTTGAATTGTCAGAGTCTTGTCAGTCAATTCCGAAGGAGTATTCTTAATCGTTTTATAGTGTTTCTGATAGTCCATGTGCCCCATAGAATGGTGGAGACTTATCGGAAGAAGTTGCCTCAAGAAGAATACGTTACTTTGAGGGCACCCTGATGCTTTAAAGTTTTAATCAACTCATTGATTACGGCAGAACGAGCGAAGAAAAATTCTGGGATATGCTGGATGCTATGCATCGCACAGATCAGATTAATCATTTGGAGATTAACACTAGACAAACCAGTTCCAGCTTTGAGCATTTAGGGAGTAGCATCCGTAGTTAGCAAATAGACACGGTCAGGGTGGATAAGAAAAGGTCAAAACAACTTGCGTACGTTGTCGATGGACTGCGGAGTGGTGAGCGGGTTAATTAGGATAAGAATAGTGAAAACAGGAATCACATGTGACCGACTTTGTCACTGGAGAAGTAACCATTGATCGCGATTGCAAAATTGTGCATACTCCTCTCAACAACGGTGTCCCGAATAAGCTGTACATTTCTTACGTAAAGTACGGAACTTATTTCAGTGGGATTCACTCGTAGGTTACGTATTTTGAACACATTTTTTTGCGTCCTATATTGAAACTTTCCTATAGGAATATTTGACAATAAACTCACTTCCGTCAAATTGCAATGAAATTGATTTTTGGCATAATTGTAGCATTTGTGGAAATCATAGCATCAAAAATAAGGAGTTCGGTTCGTTGCCTTTGCTTTGGTATTCTTTGTATGTCACTTTCAGGTTGTAGATAGTAATTCACTCGAAATTTCATTTCACTTATCACAGCTTTATTTTAGTCACTGCACATGAGAACACTTCCATCCGTGATCAGCTTCCAGTCAGCGAGTTGACTGACCATTTTTTGAGACATTGAATTAAATGGTAGTTGTTTCTTTTGGAACAATGTTGTATTGTTAGTCAGAAAAGTGACTGCTTCGTAAACGGGGAAATGTGCATTATTCTAGAAACCTGATAAGGACTTCTTGAGATCACAGGGGTTCACTGGCACAAATGTATTAAATCATGTATGTAATGATAGCAGTAAATGAATTTCGCGTGTGCATGCAATAAACATCTTACAGATATTCCGGACCTTTATGAATGATTTTCCAAGGATTAAAATTGACGTTCTTTCATATAAGAGACCATCTTACCACCTTAATATTTCGCATAAACGGGTTTTTTCTAAACAGCTAGCTAGAGGTACAGAACTGATTACTGGTGTCATCCGTGTTGAGTGGCAGTGACATGGATGTAGAAGACAAGAAAGAGAATAGCATAGTGTACACCGAGATACAGCATGAACGCAATGCATATGAGAATCCTCCTTTCGAGAACCTTAGTTAGATCCACACTAGCACTGTAATTGTGGTTATTCAACTCTACGCGATTTTTGTTGTACCCTGGAAGCATGGGCGTGTAGAATGGATGTTCTACTGTGCAATGATTTGAGATGGTTCTGCACAAAGTTCAGTCCACTGGCACATTATCGGGCTGTCAATAACACAACAAGAACTGAGTACACAATATTTCATGATAATCGGGAAGACTATTTGGCTCCGCTTTGTTTTCAACATGTTAATGAAGCAAGCCATAAGATTACTTTTGACACACTTGTTGGATTTTCTCAGAATTTTGACTGTAAACGACTCTTTTGCAGTTGTTCCCATATTATTTTTAATGTCTCCATTTTGTATATTTCTTTTCACCATCGCATGATTTGAAATCTATAGCTATTCCTCTAGGTTTTTAGACTACAATCATGCCTTCGGTAGTAATCACAGAGAGAAGTTATTCTAAGTTCTTAACCAGTATGCCATTCAGTTATCAGACGTCGTTTTTTTAAGTGACCATTTTGTCAGTTGTAGCTGGGTTACATAACTCGAAGGTTAGACCACATCATCACTGATCATTGACTCCGGTTGTCTTCTGGAAACAGTACTCCCTGCGTTCTTGTTTTCATTTTATATTCATATCACACTCATACCAAATTTTTGTACTCAACTATACAGATACTATGGAAATGGGCACCAACTATTTTGCTCTATTTCCTTTAATGCCCTTATCGAACAGTTTAACTGAACTATCAGGTTTGTTGAAGTCCTGCAAGCAGACTGTCAACACATCCTAATGTGTTGATAAGTAGTTATAACTTGCAAAGAGTTCATTGTTCACATCCTCATTTAAATGATGAACCTTCATCTTGTTTTTTCTGTTACGCTGTGTAGCAATTTGTCTTCGTGATTGCACATTAGGGAGCGACAAAAACAGTCAATAAATAAGCTCAAAGCGTGTCCACTCAAAGTACGAAAATGTCTGAGTAAACCTTTTCGCTCATATTCGGACAGATACAACCAACTTGGTAACAAACGCTGTATTTGAGAGAAACATTCACATTCATGTTGATTTTTAACTCTCCTCTGTCGTGAAGAACTGTCATACTCCACCTCCGTTTTTTGTTAGAACGCAGGACATGTACATTTTCTTGTTTTGACTGATGTTTTAATTTCTGTACACGTTCTGATGCGGAATCCACGTCAAACACTGAGTCATGCACTAGTATTAAACAACAGTGTTCTCATATCTGAGTGTCCGAGCGCTGGCTCTCGTGTTCATCAATTCACGGTCAGGTATCAATTTATTCTTAATGTCTCTTTTTTGTGACTGTTGCCTTATTGTATTGTAAACTTATAACTAGACAACTACGTTATTACTGATCAGTAGTCGGGGATTTGGTTCATTTTCAAGTTGACTATCACTCACATTTGATCGCAGCCTTCGCATTCAGATGGACATTACAGCCAGCCGCCTCCATCGGAAAGAAGCACTAGACTCGAGTTTCGCTCTCATTAGAGCTCGTCAGTAGTGCATATCCTTGCCACGGCCGGG
>QNGE01002211.1:10505-36588 GCA_008508345.1 Paragonimus westermani
CGTATTTCGCCTGCCCTGCCTCGCCCGTTGGTCCGATCTAGTCGAGCGATGACTCATCCGGTCGCGCACGTTGTGCTTGATCCGATCGCGGCAGGTTTTCGAACGCAACTCCCCCCCACGTTGAGGTATTCGGCCGAGCGTTCGAAAACTCGCACCCCCGACCTGGCAATCCACCACAAAAGGACTGCATTCGTGAACATCGTGTGTTTACAAATTGCTAAGATTGATCGACAACATTTGTGGACTGACGTGACGTTTTATAGCCCTGTTGTCAAAATGATAAACGTCATTTGGTCTATCTCAGTTCTCGCCGTGTTGTTCCACTGTCTGTCACCATCTCCTATTCGACCATTTTATACCTGATTTAAAATAAGAGGTTTCCGCCCAATGGCCTTAAAAGTTTACGGTTAAATATTTGCGAGTTGCTTTTGTTGTGCTGCTGTGTTGGGACAGTCCAACAATTTACTAACAACTTTACTTCTCTTTATTGAAATGCGATGATGAAAACACAGATTCTGCTAGCTGACTGTGTATTGACTGTATCGAATACGGAAAATACTGTACACGGAGAGAACATCTGTAGCTCCGAGAGGGAACTTAAAAATTTACGGCGTAGCTAAAACAAAAATAAGTAGAAAAGCAATATTCTCAAAAAGTGCACGGTGAATTAAGATAATTGAAATTACTGTTTATTATAGTCGCTACAACTTCAGTATCGTTTAATTTTGCACTGAAGCATAGCTACCGATAATACTTTTTCGAATTGCAGGTTCCACGAAATTGATTGCTCTTGGCTGTGAATTGAAATTACGTAAGTTCTGAGCCTGAATAATTCAGATTTTGTTCTCATGACTTGTTTTAACAAGGTTCGGAATATAGACGATTTACCGAACGACTACACTGGTCCCGAAAAAGCTAACTAGAACCGTTATTGTTATTTTTGTTATATACAAATCAGGAAAATTTAAACAGCTTGTTTTCAACCTCTGTTTTGATTAAGCACATTGGGACAGGAGAAACCATGAAACGCGGTTTTAATGCGTAGACCCCACGTTGGATGCGTGGTGTGAGTAAGTCGAAGACTTAAGAATGTGGAAACAGTTCTCTACATTCTCGAACGAATGTTGGAACTAGGAGGTTTTTATTTTTACGACTCATCATGCTCACAAACTGTTCAGTGTAGTCGGTGGTGGCTTAACCGCATACCGGGATGCCCACTGTGCACATTTGTCTGGTCACCATTCATAGTGATATTAAAAATAAGAGGTTTGGTAATGATAACACTTCTAAGAAAAAATCGAGGTAGTACACTAGAATGAAGTGTTGACACTCTCGACTGAGCGAATTGAGACTCAATCGCCATTATGAATGATCAGAATAATCTCAGGGAATTACAAAATTTTACACGATTGTTCACGTAAATCCTTGTGACTCCAAGTACAACAATTACTCAACTCACATCATAAGTTTGAAGGTACATGGCTGGATATTTTTTATTACAGCTCTATCTATTCCTTCGAACATTCACAGTTTTTAATGTCACACTCACAGTCACCATCCTGCCATCCCGTGTTTATGTCCTCTGAAACTCTTCCTTTCAGTACTTTACGGAGTTTTAGTTGTCTTATCCACACTTATTCCTGATTTGGTCCGTTTTATGTTATACGATCACTCCCTGTTGATTTCTGCTTTCCATGTCAATCATTGTCATCAATATCTCCTTCAGTCTCATTTATAGATTTTTGATTCATCTGGTTCATCATTTGCTCACTCACTGCAATTACGCTGATATGTTTTGATGGGTTTCCAAACTTGTTTACCTAGTGCACTGTCTACGAATTCCTCAAAAAAGTATTTGCTTGGCCGAGTACTGTCGTTAGAAAACAAGTGTCGTTTTGATGTACGCGCATATCACCTACAATTTCTGGGCATAATAGATTGAACTGTTAAAAACGACACTTGAAAAGTTGTTGATCACGTGAAACGTAATGCGGTAAATCCTCAGTCTGAGAGCACACTGTTTGGTAATGCATAGAAAGTCGTTATAACATTCGTAACTGTGTTTCAAAGCCATTCATTAGATGTCTGTGCAATTTCAGACCAATCGCACATTTTCTTGCTCGCCATTTCACGGATCTGGCTGATACTGAACAGAACATTCCGATTTCGATCCTCCATTCGAACGTCCTTGTGAACTCCTTGCGGACAATTTTTGACTAACTCTACTTTTGTCATTCGAATTTTCTAATAAATGTCTTCTATTGTTTTTGCATTTATGGCAACAGAACTCACAGACTTGGATGACTACTATGAATGACCTTTGGAAACAGAACACTGTTGCAGTTCTATTCATTGTAATAGTACACAAAGGATGAATGTGTAATACTCGGAATTGGGGACTTCGAATAGCCCTAGAAATCGTACTTCAATTGAAACCTCCCACGCAAGTAACAAGGAGAAGACCCGGTACCGGTAGCAGTAAGCAGTTCTTATTCATGAGTGGAGAAGCCGAATTTATGGATGTACAACAGTATTACAGAAATCACCCTCTGTCATTGGCTGATCGTATTAGCACGTGCAAAGTCATAAACTGTATGTTAATTGGTGGAATACGCAACAGACAAATTGGCGAATAACAGAAGGTACAAATCTGAGACCGTTCGTCCAACCCTGATGTTGCATCTTTAACGCGATATTTGGATTGGCCGTTTGTCAGATCTTCTGTGGTGTCGGGGTTTGAATAAGCGGTGGATCGAGTAGATTTCCACCACAGAATCATATGTCACAGTGCTTCATCTAAGTACCGGTCTTCCGGAAACGTGGTAGATAACAGCTGCATTCTGGTAATACTTTGTACTCACGTCAGTTCTACAGTAAAATCAAAAGCCCTATCACTTTGTTAACAACAACTTATGGAATAGTGAGCTGTGTTTAAGAATGAGTTAATTGGAAACTGCGGATTTCCTAAGACTTTGCTATTGCATTGTTAAGCCACTTTTTACTGTGGCATAGCCGGATAACACCGGGGCGAATTTTATCGCTCTTATCTATTCTTTTCTGTTTGCCAGTATGTGATTTAAGGCGTCCCAACAACCGGCGAGCTGGTAAATGACATCACTGACTAAAATCCCTTTGAGCTCGGATTACTAACACCGCAAGCCATTGCCCAAGTTACCAAATACGTACACCATCGTCGTCATCCTAATGGAAGTGAGCCTGACCAGAGGGTACTGTGGCTGAGGTCGCCGCTCCCTTCAACAATGAGGTGGAGTATCATAGGAGAAAACGCTACCAAAAAAGGTTAAAAACCTAATAAAAGAAGACTAGGCAGAACTAGAAATGGTATGAATGTAGGTACACTACTGACCGCAATACTCTGCCATTTCAGATAACTTCTAACCAATCACATGCAGCGAACAATTATGATGGATTTTGTGCTGCGGCCGCACGTTTGAAATGCTTTTCTTCTTCTTTATGGCTAACTTTGCCTAGTATTGCAGCTGTATGACACGCCATGCTTGATTGATATAATGAGCTTTGATTGGTGAAATTTGCTAATTTGTATGTGGCTGTTTCATTTTGAATGCCTTTTTCTGTTGGATAGTTCCAATATCCGTTCAATTTCCATTGAGTGAAGAGAGCATCATTGGATGATCCTAAACTACCGACAGCGATTTAAAACCAAAATTTCGTTTCACGAAATATACATATGGAACAGGTGCCGTTATCCTCCAAGTCTGCTCTGAAGAAGCTTCTGTGCACGTATTTCGTACGCTAGCGCTAGCAGATGAAAATTACGGCCAATTAGAAATGAGCAGCTTGACAGCTGTTTTCCTCTCGAAGAAATATCGCAGAATGATGTATGGTAAGCAGTTTACGTTAACAAGTGCAAGTTCTGAACAGAGAATATCTGTCTACCACTCCACTTTACTGCAACCATGAGTCGCAATCCCGTTACCCTACAGCCTATATATCCACTATCTCCTTAGAGTGTAATCCTGTCGGACAGCCGCCCTACCACGTTCGACCAAATACTAGGCTATTTTCAAAAAAGACTCTAATTGCCGCAGTTATCGTTAAAAAAAGTTCCCTGAATCGTCACAAAAACTATCCATTCTATTCCAAGTAGATTTTCAATACTCGAAGTAGATTACCAGAAGGATGACAATTTTTAGTAAGTTAACTCTCATGTAAGTAGATTATCGGTAACCCCAAGGCTACCGAGTGAAGTATAGAGGTTTTGTGAACACCACGACCAATTATAAGTCGAAAACCTTTGGCTGTTTATCAAGGCTTGAATCATCTTAACTTCGCCCAGACAAAAATGCNTCGCTGGTTCGAATCCAGCCGAAACCCTGACTTTTCACGGTTAGGTCTCATCTAAATTCATTAATCTGCCACACTACTTGTTAGCAATAAAAACTTTCTGCCCGGTCTAAGTAGAACCAACAGAACAGGTGTTTTTCCCGCAATGACCCTTATGAGACGGAAGCTGCACCACATTTCTGACGCACTGCGACCGAATCAATCTGGCACTACTACTTGAATCACAGATGAAGGCTCAAATCGACCGGCATCACGACATGCAGCAGAAAGCATTCAATACTGGCGATTTTGTGTACGCTTTTACCATAAAATTGATCATCCAAACTGGATAGTCAGTACTATCAAAAACACATCTGAAATCGTGATTGAGGAGCTTCTGGGCGTGACCACCATGAAAATTATATCTCTCATTAACCATCATTCGATTAGTTTTACATCTCGTAGTAGGTTCTGCTGGACATTCCAGTGAACACATCTGTTACATCTATAACAGAAAGATGCGAAATGCATAAGGAACGTCATTTATCAAATGCGTCGCACTTGCAGTAACACTGATAAACTAATAGAAAGAGGACGCTAGTCAGGTCTCTTCAAATTAATCCAAGATTGTCTACATACAAATGAAATTCAAAGGGAAGGCATGTTAAGGCCGTTCCTATTTTCAAGGTTCTAAAGTCAGGCAACCGTCTTTAATGGATTGTGACTCACGGATAAAATTATACTTCAGTGATTCCCTCCAACCTGGCTAATCCAGTCTTGGTAATGGCCATTTAAGACTGTTGGCTTTGTACGTATTGTCTACCTTCGAATTTATCACTAGGTGTTACGTTGTGTGATGATAGTGTGCCGCATCAATCAATGCTGATCTATTTTCTAACATGCATGCATATGCATGTGCACACGTGAAATTCGAATAGCATTCTGGAAGTACAACGAAGGAAGTTATACTTCAGAAATCAGTCCATTCCAGACTCAAGCTGATATTAACTGGCAAAATAAACCCAAATATGGAATAAAAATCAGAGAAGACTCAAAAACATTGCGGTGGGGCGGCTTGATCAGGCTACCAGTGTTCAGCTTTTACATAAAATCGCGTCTCTAAACTGTTGCCATCGTAATTTGCGTACAATTGGAGAAGAGTTTTGTTCACATTCATTTGATTTTGTGTTAGTATAGGCAAGTTCTCCAAAGAGGTCCAGGCGGTTTAATTCGCGATGGTCTGAGTTGTTATACAACTCTTGAATTGTGTTCTGAACAAAAAATGTTTTCAAACATTTCAGGCAGAATAAAGGTCACATTTTTGCACAACACTAAATTTCGAGATCAAATGACCCATGATAAAGTGGTAAGGCTTGGAAATTCTCTTCACGTATTTCGACGTACTTCGTTTGGATATTAAGCTGGAAAATAGAAAAACGAGAACAATCCACCGCAAATTCTTGCGGAATAATTTTGGAGAAAGTCTGAAGGCAATTTGTTTTTATACGGACCCTTCAAAAGAAAACTCGCTCTAAAATGGAACCGAAAAATGGGAGCTTAACTTTCAACTTTCACCATTTTAGAATTTTGGTTCAACCATAGCGTTGTGTGCATGATGTTTCATAGAAATAAAAATGGATAGAAATTGTTAAACTGGTTCTTCCAAATCAAAGGTATAAGATTACTTTAGTTGGCGACGCAGGAGCAGTGATAACGGGCTGTAACTTTCGGAACTTTTGTAATAGTGTCGAAACAAGGGATCAAGCCAAACTGAAGTTATACGGCTGTTTCTGCTAATACGCGTTAAACGCATTTGCTATGAACCAGAATCTTCAAGTGAGCGAAGCCAGCAAGTAACCTATAAAACCAAAGCATAAGCCAAAACCAAATATCCTGAACGTTACCTGCCACCAGAAATATGTTTACCGGAGCCTTGCTAAATATTTAAATCTACCGTGTGTCCCGAAAAGCAACTGAAACCCATAAACACGAAAACCCATAATCAACGATAAAAGTAACAAATACAATCACGATCATAGGTAACCACACCTCAATGGTTTGCATAGATATTCATCTGCCACACAACCGGGAGTGGAGAAGTAAACCCTGTACAGGAAGAGAGAAGGGAAAAAGGGAGGAGAAGGGAATTATCTGCTAAAAATAGCCACGTCTATATCCAACCGTTCAGCATCAAGGCGTCAAAACCTTGCAAACAAACGACCAACCTATAAGTGAAAGCAAGGCGTCATCAGCAAGACAGCTAGCTTCTTTACGACACCATGTGTGTTCACTTCACAGACAATCCGGCCAAACAACGGCAACATCCACGTCGCTAAACCCGCTTATCTCACAGCTCACCTAGTGTCTCCAGTCACGGACTCTGTGAGTTGCGAGGTTCCAATCTCGAGAAACGAACCCGAACTACAGTAACCAACATTGATAAATCGCCTCGTTTCCATGTCCCAGATCATCGTACGTCTACCCTTTGGAAGTCAGCCGCAACGGTGACAAGAAGTGCTTGCTGTGGCAGACGACAGTTTGTCATCCTTAATACATGACCTGACCATTCGAGTCTGTGTAAACGAAAGGATCTCGCTTGAAAGTTATCACAAAATACCTGCTTCCTAACCTCTTTGTTGCTTGCTAGCTGGTGTCAGCCGATGTGAGAGATCGAATGTAGATATCGGTGACCAAATGCTTGAAAAATTGTTTATCTCCTCCAACCTGGGCAGCCAAGTTTCGTTATCGTATAGTAATACAGTCTTTACTTTCGCCTTGTATACGCGACCCTTAAGAATCAAAGCGCTACCTTTCTGTTGCTAGAGGTGTCTCAGATTGGCAGGTACCGTCCAACTCTTAGAAATACGCGTTTCTGTCTCATTCCCTACACATCCACCGCGACTGATGCGGCTTCCAAAATGCATAATCCAATCAACCATCTGTATAACTTCAAATCTACGTAACTACAGTAGTCCAGCAGGAACACTTTGCACCTCGAGGCTATAAAGCGCATTCCGAAGTATTTAAGAGAGTGCGAAACAACATCCAGCAATGTCCGTACTGCCTGAAAGTTGTCAGACGGCAACACCTTGTCGGCAACATAATCAAGATTAGTCCGTCTTTCACCAAATAGGAGGTTCACGCCGACACCCAGTATTCCATCCACGACAAAGTTGAACAAAAATGGTGGAAGTAGACAGCCTTAACGTACGCCTTTCTTGGCGCTGAATCTGTCAGACAGTTCGCCGTAAGCCCTAACCTGAGCCGAAGTATGGGAATAAAGCTCACATACTTGATCAGCAAACTCCCGCGTTTGAGTGACTCTATAAATGTAACTCGATCCACAGAATCGAACGCACCTTTATAGCTGAGAAATACGGCAATTGTTAGCCGGATGAATTTGGCAGAAAGTAAGAGATTGCTGAACATATCCTTAACCAGGATGAAACCCTATCTGTCCCTCATTACTGTTTACCTTCCAAGCCGTAGTGAGTCGACGAAGCATAGTGGGTGCCAGAACCCTAGTAAGTGCTAAGGTCAAACTAATTCTTCCACGGCTTTCGCAAGAATCCCAGAGTCCCTTCTGGAATATGGGAACTATTGTCGAGGGACCTCAGCATGGAGAGATGACTTCCGTCGCCCACACGAAATCACCTAGGCCAGCAGCCTCATTATGTTTGGTAACTAAAGTACATTTGCGGACGTCAGTTTCAGTGAGTGGTTCTAAACCAACCGATCGGGGTACTAAATTACAAGTTTGTGGTGGCAACATAATAGAAGCACGAGGGCAGCTAAGCTGGCCATCAAAGTGTTCCGCCTAGTGATAAACAGATTGGGAATAATACAACGTTACAAGCAAGTTGTAATACTTTACGTTTCAACCATCTCGGGTGGCCTTCCTCAGGAGTGTTGTAATCGAAATCACATTGACTGAGGAAGGGCACCCGAGGTGGTTGAAACGTCGAGTGTTACAACTTGTTCATAAAGTTGTGTTATTTCCAATCTGTTTGTCAGTAACATGTTAAACACGACGCCCAAACTGTTCAGCTTCATTAGTACTAAATTTGGTGCGGATGTCCCGCCTAGCACTCTAACCTTCTGGACTTATTGTGGATGAATGTGCAGTTTGCCTCACTGATAGCTTCACTGACAGACTGTCGCCTGGAACCAGTAGCATGAATGAGCCTAAAGAGTCTGTTGGTGTTCCATGAAACATTATTGGTTACTATCCCTTCAAACTTCTCTATTAGTCAAGCTTCATGATCAGCGATCAGACTGCGTTCCGGCTTCCAGGAAGGGTGTCCTGTCAGGAATCCAACAACTCCGGGGATTTCTCCGAGATCCAATGTTAATTTAACCCGCAAATCCTCGTGTCGCATGCTTCTTGTATAGCCTGTAAAACTTGAGTCTAGCAGCCATTAAGATCTATGAGATGAGAACTTCTGTCTGTTTTCTAGTCTGTCGTGGTAATTATGCTTTGCCGACGGCCTAGCCAGTTTCTCAGCAGCCAGCCTTTGTTGTCAATGTGAGTCACCGCCCAGCGAAAATAAGAACAACGCACCAACGCCTAATCAAAATCCAAGTATATGCCCGAATACGATCAACAGTTCCAAATAAAGCCCTGTCACCTCTGACTAACAAATTTGTGGTCTACCTGAGACCAGGCCTGGTTCAAAGAAGGGAACGCCAAGAACAACGACAGCGCACATGATGTCTAAAACTTGAACCGGCTAAAAATGGCTTATGCTGAGCTCACATTTGTAACAGCCACCCACCACTATCTGGGCGATGTGATGCTATCCCAGACCTGCCACCTAGACGAAACTCTGTCTTATTATGACAACCGGTCTGTCAGAACCATGTGTCGACTGAAAGAGGTTGGTCATATTCGAGTAAAAGGTGTTCTTGTTACTGATGTCACTGAGATCAATCGGCGCATAAAGAGACAAAGAAAAGACATCTAAAGATTCTGCGTCTAGAGCTGGTCTCATTAGATCATGCCAAGTGGACGACACAAAGTCTACTGTTAGCAGAAGTTCACTCTACCAATGCGGCTGCGGCCGTCGTGTTGTGCACTATAAGTACTTCAGTTTACTCGGTAGCAGGGGTTACTGAGTCACCCGAAGTGTAACCTGTATGGGCTAGACAGTGCGAGTGTCGTTAGTCCCATATTTTGACTACTGTCCTGGATTCTAGTCTTGGAAGTGCAGAAGACATCAACATTCAACGAGTCCAACGTTCGTACGGGGGCGGTCTGTTCAGTTATCTGTTTCAGGGTGTATACGCTGAAAGCAGCTATACTAATTTGCATTCTAGGTCTAAGCAAGGAGCGCGAGGGTCTTAATGACTTGCCAGCATAATGTTACTACGATTAGCTATATCTGTTGTGGGACTTGTAGAGTAATTACTAGGAATGGGGCTCGGGGGTGGGGTGGGTGGAGCTAAATTTGATAGATCAGTGGGGGATGGATCACCAATAACACGGTTTCATCTATTCACCTCGCTGTATGTAACAGGTAGGGCGAATCGACTTACGCTGAGAGACGGCCGATACAATATGGAATCATGGGTGTTGTGAGTATTCATGGTTGTATGTAAGCCGAGATACTTCCAAGACACCCAAACCCGAACGAAAGAACGGATAGGGTTCTCAACCGAAGCCTTTGGTTCAACAGCCTGTACTACAAGGCAAGGGGTTGGTGGCATTGTAACGAAACTTGTACCTTTTACGTAAATTAAGCCAAACTTCTTCCAAATCCCAAACTTATGGTCCGTTATATCTCTACCCATTGGTCTGCCCTGTATGAGTGACTCTGTCGGTGTGATCGTCACACCGACCAGCTTAGTCCGATAGATTATCGAGATTTGCAAGCCGTCCCACCGCGTCAAGATCCAATCTTCTTCTGCCGTGCACGCTGGATTTGCTTGTGGATGACAAGCTGGATCTTGAAATCCAACAATCGGTCGTCAAAACCTAACCTCTTAGATTACGTTTCTGTAGTATGCATCGGAGCCAATTTGTTAGAGTACAAGTTACACTGATAAACGTTCAGGAGCTTCCCTGATAAACTCATGATAGGACTCCTTACTTCTTCGAAGCCCAACGCGTTAATATGTATAAGAAACTTTGATTTTTGCATAGCCCTGAATATCAAATTATCGAAGTTTACTTCCTGAAGAGGTGGCAAGCAACTGCCCTCAAAAGTTCTGGGGCTCAGTAAAAAGTGTACTTAGCTAGAAATACTCAGTTACTGATGATGTTCCTCGAACGTTTTTAGTTCCATATTAAGCAGTGATACATCTATATGCAGCAAACTTTTTACCAATAATCCGAATACCGCTTCAACTGGGTACGGGTCTGTTAAATTAATTGGTTCTCAACCAGCAATGACTTGCTATCTAGTTGTAAAATATCCGCAACAAATTTAGTACGAATGAAGTTGAACAGTTTGGGCGTCGTGTTTAACATGTTATTGATAAAAAGACTGGGAATAACACAACGTTACGAGCAAGTTGTACTACTCTAAGTTTTAACCACCTTGGGTGACCTTCCTCAGGAGTGTCGTAATCGAAATCACATTGACAGAGGAACAGAGATCACATGGGACTTGCCGTGGTCACGTCGATTTGTGCTGCATCTGACTTGATTGGCCTAATCCTTTGCCCATTAAGTGGGGGTGAGGCAGATGTAGATACGACGCGTCCGTGTCTGGTGCTGTTTATCCATCCACGCTAAACTACAGACAGGCTTTTGCTATTGATAAACAGATTGGGAATAACACAACGCTACGAGCAAGTTGTAATATTGTACGTTTCAACCACCTCGGGTGGCCTTCCTCAGGAGTGTTGTTATCATTGCGATTAACACAAGCATGCTGTGTGTAAATGGTGAGAGGTTCAGTACAGCACTGCTCCGCATAGGAAGGTAGACCCTTGTGAATCACGCGAGCTTGATAAAAGCCTACGTTGTGGTTCTCTGACAGTGCATGTAGTGCGATGGCCGAATCCTTCTCTAGCCTCTGAAATTGACAGGCGTGTTTAGGAGGAAACCTTGTATGCTCCTTGTGTTCGGCAACACGTACTTTCAGGTGTCTACTTGTTTCTCCAATGTAACTGGCATTGCAGTCACCGCATTTGATTTCGTAAACGCAGTCTGTTTGGTCGCCCATAGAAAATGGATCCTCAGGATACGTTACCAGTCGTTCTAAGGTACTGTCTAATCGAAATACAATCCGGATAGCGACTCAGACAGAATGGAGCGGATTTTTTCAGATGTTTGCTCATAATACGGTATTTGCACAGTCGACTTGAAAGTTCTGGTCGTTTTGGTCTCCTCCTTAGTGGACATGCGCTTTACTGTGTTCTCAATAAATGCGTTCGGATAGTGATTAACGGCTAGCATTTCTCTGATATGAGAAATCTCTGTTGTTCTGGAGAGGTCGTGGTGCAGTTCTTACTAGATCTGTTGACTGCTCTCTTCATACCGATTGGATGGGACGAGTTGAAGTTGAGATAACGACCAGAATTGGTTGGTTTGCGGTATAGTGAAACCTAAAATCTCTGTTGCTCGTCAACTTTGACTAGGCAGTCTAGAAAATTCAGTGGGCGCTCATCGATTTCGGTTTCCAATGTGAATACAATGCGGTTGAATTTTGAGTTAAGGAACTGTAGGAATCGGTCGCGAGCAGTTTGTTTTATCTGTTCCATCTGCGTCATCTACATACCGCCGCCAAATTCATGGAGGGCAGATAAATTCACTCATAGCTTGTGTTTCCAGGTATCCGAGGATAAGGTTGGCTACTACAGATGCAACAAAGGAACCCATAGCTACACCATCGGTTTGCCTGGGTTGTTAACAAGGTTGAGTGCAGACAAAGCTCAAGACCAGATAAAATTTCGGAAAGTGATAAATGAGTACGTGCACCAAGAGAATCAATTTTACTTTAAAAATATCAATGCTGTGCTTTACTGGTACACTGGTGTAAAGAGAGGTCACATTAAAACTAAGAAAAGTTTCATCACAACCTCACGTCACGTGTCCGAGTTTGTCAACAAAATCAAAGGAGTCTTTAACGTTGCTAACCAACTTGTTGTGTAATGGTTTGATAATGCGGCTGATGAACTTGGCCAGCTTGTAAGTTGGACTGGTGGTGTAGTCAACAATAGGTCTTATGGTTATTTTTGTTTTATGCACTTTTGAAAGGCCGTAGAAACATGAAGGACGGTTTCTCTTGGGAATGAGCATGAACCACGTAGACTTCCTAAGATTTTCTTTGATGCTTCAGAGGAACTTGACGTTATTCAGAAGTGCGTTGGTCTTTTGCTCATTGATCTCTTCATGTGGTCCAGTAGCTAAGTGCTCTAACACTTTCTTTTGGTAATCTTCTTGATTAAGAATCACTGTGATGTTGCCTTTGTCGGCCGCAGTGAGGTGAATCGACCGGTCCTTCTTGATGAGATCAAAAGCATTCTGCTCTGCATTGGTTAAGTTTGAGACAGCTGGCTGTTGTCGTTGCAAAACCCTTGCAATTCTGAATCGTGCTCCCTCCGCAACATCTGTGGCTAGTTTGCCTAGAGCAGGCTCAATCTGGTTGTTTACAAAGTATAGACGCCTTGATGCTGAACGGTTGGATATAGACGTGGCTATTTTTAGCAGATAATTCCCTTCTCCTCCCTTTTTCCCTTCTCTCTTCCTGTACAGGGTTTACTTCTCCACTCCCGGTTGTGTGGCAGATGAACATCTATGCACACCAGTGATGTGTGGTTGTCTGTTGGTGTTGATGTCATCCATGATGATGTTATCCATTATGGTGTGATGTTCAGGGTCGAATAACGGAGGATAATCCGGCCAACTAGCCGCTTATCTATACTGAGAGGAAGTTACGATGACAGTAGCATTTGAAATACTGATGAATGTTAGTGCCTCATTGTTGTGGGCGCAAACGGTTACAGAAACAACAGGCAGATTACTCCTGTATCGTCAGTTTTGGCACACAGTTGGTGACGGACTAGTTATAGCACATCATTCAGGTCGAGGCTATATTGCTATTTTGCTAGATAACTTTATTACATCGGCATTGTAGTATAAATGGCTCAGCTTTTTACTACCAATTTATTGCATTTTTCTCAATCCCACGCACATTTCCCCTACCATTTTGTTCATTATACTGTATGGAACTAAATGGTGGGTGCATTCGACGGCTTATTGACAATGATGAACAGTCATCTGGTACTTATAAAGTTTCATTATGGCTGACACATGTTTCACATGCCTCAATCTTGAGTAGGCTTGTAATTCCAATTGTTTGGAAGTAACGAATATCTTAGGATGATAGCAGGGACTCAAACTTGAGAGTCTGGTTTGGTATTACACTGGACTTATCCCTTTTGCCAATGGTCAATTGTAGAAAGGGCAGAATAGTTAACTACCAATTCAGACTAGTTTTACATAAGGTTTAACACACTACCAACAAATCCAGCCGTCACCGCAGCAATATGGTTGGATGGTGGCTGCGCACCCCACCATCGACTGAGATGGCGAAGAGGTGCTGGTAGTGCTCATAATGAGGGTGAAGATGGGGTTTGCATCCGGATCACTCCACCACCCCACCATTTTTAATGTATAGTACGCAACACTTACACCATTATTGGCACCACTCCTAACCTACCCTGAACCCACTATATAGCCGCTCACCCCATCAAAACCCCAAAACAACTCATCCTCACCTAACCGCATGATAATACACTCCACAATTACTGGTTTTCCGTTAAAACCAGATTTAACAGTACATTGACTCAGAAGAATGTGTATTGTTTAGACCGTCTGACTGTGGTCTCACGTTATAGAAACCGTGTGTCAGCCCACACATATTACCTGAGCGCATGACAATACATCGTACAAAACTTTCAACTACCGTACATCCACGGTGGGATCTACCTGCATACCAGATATCAACGGCTTTCACTGATAATACTTGAGTAAGAAGCGAATGAATATTACTCACCGCAGTGCTGCACTTGAAAGATGAAGAAACGAAAGAAGGTGGTCGCAAAAATGGGACAAGTATACACAATAATGCTAGTGTCTGTTACAACGCATTACTACAATAAACTATCAGCTAGTGAAGAACAGCTTTCCTTTCAATGAGTCCGATTCTCCACAGGTTAACCAGTCTTTTGACAATTCCCAGACAGTGTATAAAACCAGTGGGGAGGCAAGCAATCATATCAAGTAACAGTTTGGTGAATGGAGAGCCACGAGTGAGAACATTATCTTGAAACATGGCATTGTTGTGCACAAGAACACCACTGTGGGGAAAAACTACCCTATTAACCTGATGTGTGTGCATTTTCCACGGCCGCAGCGTCTACAGTGACGGCGGAATTGTTTCACAGAAGACCTATCAGGCCTGTAAAAAATTATGGAGGTTATAGAGAGCTTCCCGGAAAAATCAAGGTTAGTCACCCGAAAGTCTTCAGTTGGTAAACCTCTCATTTCTGAAATCACATACCACAAAGTCTCTTCGAAATTCGAAGACCTATCGGATGCACCATGAATTCCATAGGTGCACAAAACAAGCTAAAAAGTGTAGTCCGACAGCCTAAAAAGTTTAATTCATCCGCGTTGAGTTCAGCAACCAGTTTGGAAGGGTCCACTTACAGGTTGAGTACACCGTTCAGAGCCTTTCTCACATCAGAGTGAAGTTACTTCCCAGGTTAAATTTCTCGTAGTAGGACTGTCCGTGGTGACTTCAGCAGTGTTGGTGCATCAGCCGGCGTAATAATAAGATGACGTAGCAGTACTCCGAATGCGGCCTTGGATACAATGATTTGAAGGAGATAACTGTACAAACGGTTGGCAGTATCAGAACTACCTTCCACTTCTGCATCTAATGTTTGTGAACTGCAAGTCATAAAATTTGTAACCGAGTCTGACGTGAAGTAGATGAAAGAAAAATGAAAACTACAGTCATCAGGATATTTATGTACAGCACTGTGCACTTGGTTGCATGTCTACGGAAGTTGTGGACCTTCAAGGTGCTTGCAGGTATTGATTACAAACAAAACCATTAAGGTGTTTACGAATGCGTCAGTTAGCCGTTTATCTTAATGAGAATGCACGTTACACCACGTTTTACGTCACGTTATTTATATTTACTTGTCTGTTTCGTTGAGTTTTCTGATTACATCTGCGTTCAGAAAATATCACAAGAGAACAAAACGGGAATAACCTAACCATCGACTTTTACCAATATGTTTCATTCAGTACTCATGGACGTAGACAAACGGGATCCGCAGAAATATTGAAAACGTTTAAAAAACCAAACGAACAATGAGCAGAAAGTGAAACTACATTTAAGTGTATTACAATGCTTAAAGATTGACATACAAACGGGGAATCATAAAGACACACCACACTAACATATTCCACTACCACCCCATCATGACCATACGCAGAACACACCGCCGCCTCACAACGAGTGTTGGTAGAGTAGCTAGTTACAGTCGCCTTTGCGAAAAAGTAATCACCAGATGCGTTTCCCAGTAGATTTGCTCAATATAAAGTAAGGGGATAACTAAACAAACATACCACTCGTAAGTCTGGAATGCCACTTAGGCCAATTTTGGCAATGACAAACTCACCTTACCACAAATTATCACGCTGGTTGGTCACTATTCTAACCCCAGTAAAACAGAAATCTTAGAAATACTCCATTAAAGATTCCTTTGAATTGATCAGTGACTTGGACAGAATCAATCTTGCTAACAAACTGATGTGCTCTATAGATGTTCAGTCACTTTTCACAAATGTCCCGCTGCATGAAACGATTGACTATATTTGTGAGCTCCTTGAAATGAGTGACACTTCGTTGTCACTTTCTACCGACATATTGAAGGAAACTTTGCTGCTCTGTACTGAGAATGTCAGTTTTCGTTTTCTTGAACATTCCTACAGTCGAATAGACGGAGTAGCCATGGGAAGTCCACTAGGTCCCATCTTAGCAGACTTTCTCATGCTAAAAATTGAGCAACGGCTAGCTACGGAGGTAGAAAACTTGTCATATTACAAGCGTTACGTAGATGATCCATTAATATTCAGTCGATCTATGCAGATGATAGATAACCTGGTGCAACGTCTAACTAGTTATCATCCTAATCTATAGGTCACTTGTGAATTTGAGGTCCGCAACTGCCTGCCATTTCTAGGTATCCTAATAAGTCGTCGGGAAGATGGCTCGGTTAGAAGAACCGTTTATAGAAAACCCCCATGGTTAGATCAATATCTAAACTTTAGCAGCTTCACACCGATCCAATACAAATGAGCACTAGTAAATACTCTGTTCACACGAGCAAGGCGAATCTGTACGCCCGACAGCCTCGCTGAGGAACTAGATCTTATTACGTCTGTCCTACAGTCAAATGGTTACCCCAGAAGGTTAATAGATGGGCACAGTAGACAAAAATTATCACCCGAAGAGGTGGTCACTGTAGAGAGAAAGAGAGTCTACATAGAGCTGCCTTCTAGGGGTGATTATGTCGTGGATCAAACAGCACAGCGATTAAGAAATTCAACTAAACGAACGTTTAATGCAGCTTGGACTTAAAAGTTACCAGTGCCTTCAGTCAAAGGAGATCAGCCTATCGGTGCCACTTCACAATGTGTTTACCAATTTGTACGTAACTGCGGAGAAAGTTACATAGGCAGAACCGAGAGATGCTTGAGCTCCAAAATGAACATCTACGAAAATGGGTACAGAAGTCGGTGTTACCGGAGAATGGAAATGTTGCTGAAACGCGTAAACAGCCAGTTTCTTCAGTCGCCAGACACGTCCTGACCACCGGTCACGCTATCGATCCATCTTGTGCATTCAGAATCCTGTTGCGTCATTCTAACCCGAAGCTGAAGCAGTTGCAATTAATCGACTCAAACCAGCTCTCTGTGTTCAGAAACAACTGTTCGTGAACTTGACCCTTCCCTGGACTTAATGACTTATCCTAATCCGCTTATTGATTATCCACCCCTCAATTCGTTTGTTATAAAAAAGCCCATCCATGTTAGTGCAAATTTGATACCAGTTTTCGTGTTCTATCTGGTTTGTTCAAACTGCTCAAAGGAATCAATTGTTTCAAAACTGTATTCGTTCAACACTTTTCTTATCAGATTTATTGCTTATGAATATTGTCTTACAGAAACACAACC
Source organism: Paragonimus westermani (assembly GCA_008508345.1). Taxonomy (NCBI): domain Eukaryota; kingdom Metazoa; phylum Platyhelminthes; class Trematoda; order Plagiorchiida; family Troglotrematidae; genus Paragonimus; species Paragonimus westermani. Next base: position 28,012 of record QNGE01002211.1, read on the forward strand.
TATTATTAAACTTGTCTATAGGAAAGAAGAGGTGTTTTTTATTCTAAGGTAAACCAAGTTAACAATTTACATCATTTCGATAATTTATCAGTCCTACGCGGCTTGTATGATATATTTCGAGTTTTCGACACATTTTCTGGTTTGTACATTTTTACTTTTCCAAAATGTCCCTTCCAACTGTTTTACTGAATTTCCGAACAAATTCAAAACATCAGTGAACGCGTCATGTTTAGACTTCTTTAAGTGAAAGGTAATCACAGTCGAACACTGGGTAATCAAAGTTGTTCATTAGCGGTTTTCTAATTATGCATTCGAAACTGAAATCATCATCTAATCATACCGTTCTGTTGTTGTACTTAAAAAATATGCTACTATGGTCGCCAAACACTCACTGTTCTACCAAAATATCATTGCATTTTCGCCATAAAATATCTTCTAAACAGTACTTTCCACCTATCTTTTTTCGCGCATGGTGGCTTATGAAACGTAATAATTCACTGACCGGGCAGATGTATACATTCACGGACACAATGGGCTATGTACCAACTTTAGCGCCTGTAGCGTTCGTCGATTTGTGCCTACACGATATCACCACGCTGGACTGATTAGAATTAAAGGCGTGGATAACCCGTCATCAAGACCTACCAGAGTCATTAGACGATCACATTGAATCTTACAAAAGTGTTATGAAGCCTGCTTTGTGTACTAGATGCAAGAACATCGGTGTTACTGTCGCTTTCAGGTCTGCACTGGGGCTATCTCATTTTAGCCTGGGCCTCAATATTATTATCGTTCACACACTGTGATTGCTTATATTAATAACCCCACTTATCTGAACCATCTCTGTTAAATTTGCTGTAGACTCACGATTCTGCGTGAAGTTAGTGATTTATCCAGGCGATGCCGTCATGAGCTCAGTAAACACGGCCATCGCATGCTACTTCATTCAGCTTTTAATAAACGAATAAGCGAAAATCCATTGTGTTCTTCTCAACTTCAGTTTTGTATCTTTTTATGTTGTTTACCCTATAGTTTCTTACAAGTACCTCATTTAGCGCAGTTCGTCAACCCATGTATAACTCCTCTTCTCAGCCCCTTATTACATGTGATAGACTGCGCACCATGTGCTGGTTATTCACCAGGGTTTTTGTTTTCCCTATGTGTCGTTCTACTTCTCTATTATCGATAACCGTTACACACAATGCGTAATCCACATCACTTTCCGTTTCTGTTAGTTATGATCCTTTTGATGTTATTCAGTAGAGAGACAGTTGCAGACAATGTAGTTTCGGAATCGATTTGTGAGGCCACTTGTCTATCAATGATCCGTTGGTCGACGATTGTAGTCATGTCAACCCGAGGACATCTCAGGATCTGGGCTTGAAAATGCCCTCATTGCAAGCGCGATGATACACAATCACATCAGATGGTCTGATAGGTTAGGGACCACACTTCATTGCTGGATTTCAGTATATGTTCTTAAAGTAAAGATCATTTCTAGTGAATACCGCTGCGTGCGAAACAATTTGTTGATAAACATAGCCAGAACAAAAGAACTTCTAACTGTGGACAGGCTTTGCCATAAACTTAAGCGTCTGAAATTCATGTACACTGTTGTCTCATTTACATGATGAAATGATATATGGGCTTGTGCATGGTTACTACAAATGTATGTCTGTCTACCAAATACCCGCGTAATAACTGTATAAGCACATGAGCTTAGATGTTCCGGTAGAACGTGTTTTGATTCCAAATAGTTCGGTCCGAAAACACTGTTCGCATGCCATGTGGTTGGGAAAAATTCACAACTGGTCACTGATTTAGAAGATGAAAGCTTTTGAGGATTGCACATCTCCCTGCCTAGAATATTAGACTTTGCGATACCTGAGGCATGAAAAAGGTGCATAATTTGAGTTAAAGTGACACGTACTGGAAAACAGAAACAGAGTCAGTGGGAGTGACACAGTTAGAAACAGTCTGTCACATCTAACCAACTTGCATTGAGAAGTTATGATGACATCTTAACCGGCTATGTTTAACCTCTAATTCGTGACAATGGCTTCTCGGTGTACCATTACAAGCCATGTTGAGTATGAACCCACATGGATGGTTAGTTAATTTGTGAATTGAAAAAGAAACGGTAAGTTCACCCCTAATCCGGTGGGGTGTAGAATCTGAGGACTTAGTTTGGAGGTCCTAAAGGTTCATTGTGACACTTTATTATACTTTCTTAAGAAACATTTTGTCCTTTCAAAGAGATGGTTACCACATTACAGTTTCACTCCTCAATAAGTACTTCCTTGGTTAAGCCACAAAGAGTTAAAACTAAAGGGAGATATCTCGACGTTGCGGACAACTCAGCGAATTGTCTTTTCTTTGAACTGGGCTCACAATGCTGTCAAATTGCGGGTCTGTAATCAGATAAGCAGGTGGCTATCTGTGTTTATAATCAAGAGAGATTAACCAAGTGGTGTCAAATCACATCGAGTGTAGAGAAAATTTCATAGGTAGAACTGACAGGCCATTGATCGCAAGAAAGGGAGAATATATACCTAAGTGGGTTCACAAACAAGCATCACAACCAGACGCTATAACTACGGAGGCTCGTGAGCTGCCAGCTTCGTCGATCTTTTCAACTAGCAACACTTCAGCCTTCAGCATCACAGTGAGCCACCACAATCCACGGTTCTTAAAATTAGCTGAATCCGTCACAATGAACCGTTTCATGTATGTGTTGTGTTTACTAAAATAATTAATTTTGAGCCTAAGGCAGCCATGAACCTACGTTATAGTGTCATTCAGATCACGATTGAATGTTTTTGCTATTCGTTTCCTTATTCATGCCCCTCACCAATTACTGTAAACGTTGAATTGAAAGTTTTCCGTGTTGTTAGTTATTTGCTGCTGATAAGCCAACACGGAATGGTAGCATTTACCACTGTTTGTCTTCTAACCGTTTCTTTCAAAACTAAATGATTTGTAGGTTTCGCAATGTTTCGACCCTCTCGGACAGTCTTGATCAAGCGACACCTATAACTTTTGGTTTTATCTTTAGACTGAACGAAAGTTACTCGGTAACTATACTATATCAGTTTGAAGCGATGGGGACTGTACTGTTCAAAAAGTCTCTTCAGCTGCACTAGCGCATGACCACACCGCATTGTTGGTTGAACTCGAACTTGTGTTAGTGACAAACGTGGCGAAATCCTTCTAAGCCAGGACTCTCTGAAGAGATGTGTCTTCAAGTGGTCATATTTGTCCAGAGATGAATATGCATATCATCGCATTTCCTAGTGTTAAAAGCGAGCTTACGTACCCGGCACCAAACATACATACTTTTGGACCATTCCATAGGATGCGTGAGTCAAGAGTAGTGTTCACAACAGCCATTTTGTGATATCATTCTGCAAACAGCAACAGGTAACATGGGATCGGACTAGAAAGGTCATTTAAGAGGAGAAGAAATGGGGGCCAACCGAGACTAGACTCACAAGGAATACCGACTTTTTGGCAACAAGATAACGCAGGGTTTGCTCGTAAGTGTCTATTGGTGAGGTAAGACTTCAGCCATCAGAGGAGATTGCCCTGCATATCACAGCAATGGAGTTTGCTGAACAGAACAGACTGAGTCACGTGGTCAAAAGAAGATTCGTGGTATACGATCGTCCTCTATGAAAGCTGTGCTGCACAGTTCAAAATACCGGAGGGAGGGTCCCTATGAAGCAAGTCGCACATGAGTGCCTCTATTACTTTAGCGGCACTCGACATCAAGTTTGTTGGACGATAATTATTATGACAATTTTGTCTGTCCTCATTGAATCCAGGGGGTGATTGTCGCTAGTTTCCAACTACTGGATACTTTTCATTCGATAACAAATTAGATGAAAAGTAAACCAAGGGGTTCGTCATTCTCTCCTGCCGCTTCGCGAAAGTCTCAGAGGGACGTCATTTGGACGGAGACAACAGTCGTTGAGGCGCCGGGGCTTATCCAGAACAGCGGAATAAAAGTGGCCATGCTGCTTGTGGCTTTAGATCCGATTATAGAAGAAATCTAAGGCGAGGTCAGGGCGTGAGCAAAAATACTGTTGCGAGATTATGCCAGAATGTTTGATAATTCAGCTTCGGAGTTTGCGAGTGCTGTCGTATCGAAGGGTTGAAGCACCTTCATTCTAGTCCTACGAGCTACCGATGCAAACCAAGCTGGACTTTTCGGTTCGTCGACGAAGCGTATTTTAAGCTGCTGTTGCTACCGAAAACGAGCTTCGTGAATAAAGGAGGTACATCGACCACAATTAGGTACACACACTTTCCAGTTTTCCTCTAGTTCAGATAGGTGGTATCTTGTCCATACGCGTTGTTTCCTCAGAGTTAATTTGAAAGTGCGACGAAGTAGCTGTCATAGCGGCTTGTTACGCTTCAAGGCTACCAGCGGTGTACGTTCATTAACGGCTCCAGAGTGTGCGGCAGTGATTTTCGTAAACAGCTCAAACGATTCGCCGAATGTGTAGTCATTGCATGCTTGTCAGTTCAACTCGGAACTCCAGAAGGTCATTGTTCATTTCAGGAGAGTTTCTGCGGTTCTCAGTAAAACCTGTGATAGGATTGATGTCACTGGCGAAATCAAAAGAACGGACCGGATGATCGCTTAAGTCTAGTGCGCGGTTACTCCTAGGTTCCTGTCTGTTAGCGCTGGTTGGTAAGAAGATCGCCCAAACGCGAAAGTTTCTAGGGGTTCCGCCAATGTTTAAAACCCGATATGTGTTCATTTAAGCCTGATGCTTCTACAACATTAGAAAAGCAAGCTGGTTTGGAGACCACCGTTACCATGAACGATAAGACCGGAAAATTTATTTCCAGAAGTTTGAGGTCGCCCATCTAGAGGACATAGGGGAACTTTAGGAAAAGCGAAATCTCCCAATCACCCAAAAGTAACCCCCCAATTTGGCTCGATGATGTGGGGTAGTAGATAACCCCCGTCCCAACTGATGATTAATCAAGCTAATTGAGCACCAGGCTGGGTGGTTGTCATTTGATAGCTGATTTCCTTTGATTTGTCCATTTAAATAGTTTGTTTCCTCTCATTTTAGCCAGTTATTGACGCTATAAGGAAGCGGCTGGAGAACCGCTCGTTAAAATTTTGCAAACTTAATTTGTCCAACTCCAATCTGCTCAGACTGGAATGGGAATGCTGCGACTGTGAGCCAACGATCGACCCGTTCATCAGAGTTGAGACTGACCAAACATGCAATGACTCCAAGGGGTTAATAAATCCTCTGCGCGTCGTCGAGCAAGTTTTCAACGAGTCGGCATTTCGTAAAAATCACACGGAGTCCACAGTCAAAAGGATTGCAGATTATAAAACAGCTTCAAAGAAAATCGTGACTAAGCATATTTTGAAACAGTCGCTCACAGAGGCAAACAAATCGCAAGTACTTTCTAATATGGAAATGATTCTTTCGTATACGTATGTATACCCATTTGCGTGTTTTTTAATGGCTTTCATATATGCTTTTTTAATTTGGATAGGAGGTTACGTATATATGTAGATGTACAGAAAACTTTCTATTCAAGTTGAAAATAGTTCATTCGTATGCGTTTGTTTTAGTGAGGAACAGCGGATAGGTTGTAAAGCATTTTTTAACCAATCACAATAACAAACCGCTTTATACATTCGCTTCGTCCTCATAATCATGAATACAACAACGCATTAGTGATCCGGTTCGAAAATATGTAGCAACTATAATAAATAATACTTTGATAGTCGCATTCATCTGTACCTTTCTGATGATTTTGTTTTTTTCATCTACTTTTGTTTCAGTCACTTTGAAACATCCATCCCGGCGCTAAAAACAAAGACTCAGCGCGTTGACCTCGTGTACTGGTGTCGATCCTGGAAAACAGAGTGCACAGCGAAACAAATCAAGCTAGCAAGGCACGGAGCGAGTTGTGATTTTAGCCCCGGGACGGATGTCACAAAATGGATTGCTTGAATAAAACAAAAGTAGATGAAAAAAATCCNGCGAGTTGTGATTTTAGCCCCGGGACGGATGTCACAAAATGGATTGCTTGAATAAAACAAAAGTAGATGAAAAAAATCCAAAATCAGCAAAAAGATACAGACGAATGCGACAGTCAAAACATTGTTGATTATAATCGCCACAAACAGAACAATTATCATTAGTCCTGGTTTTACAACAGCTGAAGGCTAATCAATGACCTACCACCAGGTGATCCTGTCTTTCAAACAGCCAACCGAATTGCAAATAAAAGTAGGACGGCACCTGCTGATAGATATCTCAGCCGAACGCTGAAAATCTTCGCTCGACTAAACTCGCTTAGCAACCATGTCTCTCGGTTTCCAGTTAGGGTTCTGGCAGATCAAGAACACTCAAGCCTGGTAAGGGAATATGAATTTCGATTCCTAAATTTATGGTATACACCTCTCCATGTTGACTTTTCGATAAACCCCTGCTTACCCTATTCTATTATACTGGGGCCTGACTGCTAGTGCGTAGTATTCTTGGTGGTGAGCTACTGTAGTCACCAGCGATCGTCAGGCTTTTCTTGGCCGCAACCCTGTTTTCCCGCTTGTCTGTTCTGTACGCGTGATTCTGCGTGCGTCTGCTATAGAGCGCCTGAGACGAACTCAGTGTCACCTTCTTCGGCCACGAAAGTGATTGCATACAACGAATGCTTGCTCTTTTCTTAACGACCCACCTGCCATTGCACTCTTCAAGGTCGTTTAATCTGGACCGTTTCGAGCGTTGTTTAACACACTCGAATGTTCTATACACTTTACTCGGTGCGCTTTTGTGTGCTGCGAGTGGGCTGGGGTCCACCTCGCTCTATTTTTACCTTCTCTTCTTGGTTGCTGCCGCCGATCCCGGACTAGGTTAGGACTAACTACTTATCACATTTCCGAACATTGCTGGAAATATACGGAATAGGCTAGAACTAACTAATTATCATATTTCCAAACGTTTCTGGAAATATATTTGGTTTGTTTCCAAACCTTGCCGCGTTCTTACAGTTTGATACATGTTAAGACTACGATTCGACTGTTCTTCAGGAAGGAGTTTCAAGTTGTTGGTGGACCAGGGTCGAGCATATACCCGCACTCAGTTCATGGCACAATCGTTTGGATCTATGCATTTTTAATGTTTGTTATCTTTGACCACCAAAAACCCTTCTTGTGACCCCCAATTTTTTACTCACCCGGTGCGTACTACTAAGCACAAACACCGCCACAGGGACTTCAGCAAGCTTATTATGATCAACGTTTAACAATCGTTTCAGAACGTTAAAGTAACAGTGCGTCAGATGTGATTAACAGATATACTACCAGTTTTATGTGAACTCGTTAATACTTCGTTTGAGATACGAACTTACAAGCAATGGAAGACAGTTGTGAAAATTTAAATGTTCTTAGACTCTCCTAATAGTATCAATATAACTCAACTCCATAGTGTGTGGTTGTGTGCGCTTGTCATTCGGCAAGGTGGGGACAAGCTGGCAGGACTGCACATTGATATTTGTGTTAAAATCGAGATATTTGATATCCCTTGTACTATTACAACATATTTCAGAATCTTGAAATGCAGGGTGTGTTGTGACTGCACTGATCACTTGGCATTTGAGAGAATGATACTGAAATATCATCATAGGTGTCATTTTACAGCAGATGTGATTTTGCAAGCTTTCCTAACCGACGTATTTCTGATGTATACAGCACATTTGCATAATTTCTTCTCGCCGCTTATTACTTGGTTGGGTAGACGTTGTTTTGCCATGAAACTGTACACTTTTGGGACTGGTTCTATCCGGGTTCTAACTACATCTGAAGTGTGGGTTGTGTATTTCTACTGGAATGAACAAGACTGTCCTGCCTTGGCCTGTATACAATACGGCTCAACATCCAATCTAATTAAGTAACTGCTTCAAGATGCTACCCTACTCTCAAGAGAAGACGTTTTTAGTAAATCATCGTTTGACAGAAAGCTCGTCAACGTCTAGAAACTGCGACTCTGGTGCTCTAAAATAGGTCGCAAGGCAAATTGTATCGTATCGGTCCCCCATCACGGGCACCCTCTTTCAAAGGGCACTGGGGATTTATGATTATTAGTAGGCTATTTTGAAATCGGGTTCTGTGTTCCAGCAGCTTTTGCGTGTGAATCGATCAATGTTAGTTGTTCAGACCGCACTGTTTTTGTACAACTCACTTCCCCGAATATACGTTGAACGCTGTGCCTCCATTACGCTACTCGCTTGACCACTTTAGGTTCTACTGAAAGTATTGTTTCCCTGATTTAACGGGATAACAACAATCGGTAATGTTGCTAAAGAAACCTGACACTCAGATGGGGATTGCACAGACGCATTTGTGCAGCGATTCTCAAACAGCCATCCAAGGACAGTTATTAAAAGGTTTAGCGTCAGTGGCGCAAGCCACATTTTCTGTATATGCAGGCTGATCCGAATTCATCATCATCATCATCATCATCATCATCATCATCATCATCATCATCATCATCATCATCATCATCATCATCATCATCATCATCATCATCATCATCATCA
>QNGE01002211.1:37738-69761 GCA_008508345.1 Paragonimus westermani
CTGACGAACACCACTAGAAGTGATGAACGCTCGAGACAGTTGTCCATAAACTCTCACTCTGCTTGCAGAGTGAGCGTACAGCGATCTCAATAGATTCACGTATTTCTCTGGTACTCCCTTGCGAAGGAGACAGCTCCAGAGAACGTTACGAGCAACTGAATCGAATGTAGCCCTCAGGTCCAAAAAGACCACGACCGTCGGCTGCCTATATGAATGCCGATGTTCCAAGATCCGTCGTAAGGTAAAAATGTGATCAACACACCCCTGACCGGATCTGAATCCTGCTTGTCCTTCACGTATCTGACTTTCTGTGGGCTTGGTGAGCCGACGTAAAATGAGGCCAGTGAGTGACTTGGACGCAACAGACACCAAACTGATGCCTCTGTGGTTGTCACATAGACTTCGGGACCCCTTTTTGAAAACGGGAATACTGATCCAAATTCACTTAATTTTAAAGACGTAGCACAGTCTTTGTCGATGCTGCGGCCAAATGGCGTAAGGTACGAGGTGGGCAGGTGATGACCTGGCGTAGAGAAACGAAGTCGTTCACGAAGGGATTGACCACTGTAAGTTGGGTTCGTCCCTCGGGTTGGAGCCCTCACAACCCACTTGGTCGGTGGGTGGAGACGTTAGATGAGATGACGGCTAATTGAGCTCAGTGGCGTGAATGTTTTTGTTGTTTGTGAATTAAGTGGAGCTAATGAAGCAAAGAAGTGAAAGCCGTGAGGAAACTGTCTTGCCGATGACGCTTTACTTTTACTTGTAGCTCGGTTGTTTGCAAGATGTGGGCACCTTCATGGTGAGTGTTTGAATATGGACGTAACTATCTTTTTAGTAGTCAGGCCTCTCCCCGTCTCCCTCCTTTTTTATTCTCTTCTCCTATATAGGGTTCGCTTTTCTTCTTCTTCGCGGTTGTGTGGCAGTTAAGCATCAGAGTAAACCGCTGACGTATTGCTGTTTATGATGTTGTTGCTGATGATTTGGGGTCTACTTTCGTTGAATGGACGAAACTGCTGGTCATCATGGCTCACAGCGGTGGCTAGCCGATACGGACTATATCTAACAGCACAAATTGTGGTCTAAATGCAGCAACACACTTCAGGGTTTACAGCGTGGAACTGAATTCATCTCTAACGATTGAATTTAGCCCAACGCAGAAGTCAATGTGGAAATGGAAATATACGCTTGTTGACTAATCTTTACAGATTATAATTAAACATCTTTCTGACGTGGACACTTTCTTTGAAGAAGAGTTAGTTGAAATTGCTGACAATTATGAAGTGCAGTGATTTACAGTTAGTAGTGACTGAGTATTACTATTTCCGAGGACATATCGTCGCTTCGCGTAAACCGCATTTTTAATCAAAACGGAATCAGCAGCACATACGTGCTACAACGATGTGGTGGTTTGTCATCAGTGTTAGTGCTATCACTGATGCTATTTGTTATCTGTACTGGGTGGCCTATACAATCTACGACTGATTGTTTATACTGTTTGGCGACCTTCAGTAAGTAGAAAAACTAGTTACGAAAAATTAGGGCAGGATTAATAAGTTCCCTTAAGCCGCATTGTCCACTCTTTTTACAGGTCATCTGTTTACTGATGGTTTTTCATGGCGTGCAACTGAAGTTGCATTTGCTTCGTGTGCGATCAAACGAGAGATCCACTTGCCTTGTGATCTATCGTCAACAATGAAGCCTAACGAATCGTGCGAATGTCCGTTTTATGCGTATGAGATGAGTCGCACCATCACCACCACCCGTTAGTCCATGGCCAGAAAAGTCAAAGAAATTGATGAGTCAAACATCCTTCTCTGATATTACAGATATTCATTGCGTTGATAGCCTAAGATTTCGGGGTGTTCAAAAAATCAACAAGCTCTACTTTAGGCACAAGTATAAACGACAGTAGTGTTCCGTGGCGGCTGATCCCAAACTGTGATATTGTAAACTTATTGGCAAAACAAACAATTCTAGCATAACCTACAAGTTTGCCTACTGGATTTACTTCAAAAGTTACTAACCAGTCAACGTTAAACAGGACCAACTATGCGAAACAGTTGCACAAGCTGACGTGCTCACATGTTTCACTGTTTTACGTGAAATATCGTGAGAATGAGAGTTATGAATACACCCCTGGACAGGCACCTCAGACTACTAAAAATTTCTGCAAAAGTCGAGTATTGTTCATTTCGGATGATGGGGTTATAATTGCACAAAGTTCACGACCATTCTCTTAATACAGATGCTCCAAACACAAAAGAGAAATTCATCATGCTACGGCTAAAGTACAGCAGTCTGCTCAACACTTAGCTGTTTTACAACTTCCACGCAGGCAGCCCACTGAGTGGTCAGCTGTCCTACCAATATGCACATGCAACAAGTTTGCTGTGGTGAAAACCGATATAGTCACCGATGCTTTTATCTACATGCAGTTTATGCCGAAACGAAAGCAGTACTCTTTAACTGTAACAAGTTCATCTAATTAGAGCATCTTTTCAGCCGTTCATGGCAGATCGTCCTCTACCACGGAGAACGGGGAATGTGGAGAAATGTATTTGCTAATCGATTCGTGTTTCAAGCAAGCATGAACTGACAGTTCAGGACTGATAATTGATCACACCTTGACTTTGAATAAACCAGAGATACGAGACCGATTAGATGAATCTACCAAATGTGAATGCCTGTTAAGTAGAGATATCGGCAATCTGTCCACTTCAAAGCACCCTAACACTCGACATGACGGATATCTGGAATCTAACCACTACACGGTTGACGAATGTGAAAGATCTATATCAGAGCCTCCGACGTCCATATATACGGGAAAATCAAGCGATGGGCTAGATGTTCTACACCATTTTGATGGGGGATAAGATGCAAGGGATGAAGCCATGGCACGTGTTATAGAACACAAAACCACCATCACTTCTAAGGCTTACAGAATTTCACTCATTACAACTACCAAGTCAGGATTATACTCGTGCCATGGTGTCGACTGAAATGCTGAAACTTTGGGATAGCCCTGGACCGCCGGGTTATAAGAAGTATGCACAACTTTATCGTGTTTCATGCATTTCAGGTTGTGACATTTCGGTGCAACTTCTTTCACAAAGGATGAGGCTATAGCCAGCATATTCTTCACGGGGGACGTGCGAATTCCATTTTTCTATATCAGACCTGAACCCCGAAGATCAGCCAAAAATCCGCTATTATATTTGGTGAAGTTAGTTGGTTTGGAACACAGTGTATATGATCGAGTTTGAATATTGTGCAACCACTGTGAAATGACACTGAGTCGAACCATAACCTCGTTCAACAAAACGTTATGTTGACCGAGGTGGTGTAGCGTTGCCCACTATCAACTGGCTGAGCACAAATACGCCGCATTTTGCTTTGATTTCAACTCACAGTAGCTCTGGATCAACCGCAAGTTGCAATACTTCCAGCTAACTGCGACCTACAGAACCAAATTTCGTATATGCTAATGTTCGCAAAGGGTCAAAGGAAACTTTTACCAATTCTCACGTGACAACGTTATTGAGACACTCAGTTGTACAGATATACTCGTACAAAGTTCTGTGCTTGATTCTCCGGCGAACTCTTCGGTAAACCTGATTGCTCACTCAACATTCTCAATTGGTGCACTTCGAGCACACTTCAGCTACCCTAACGCCGAACTTGAGAAAATTTGACTGGTACATAAACCAACGTTTTTAATACACTGAAAAGGTCACTGGACAAGTTACTCTCAATCAAACACAACTGAATTTTCGACGCGGTTTTCAGGCAGACCTTCTGACCCACCGTCCGCACGTGCCTCTCATCTATATTAAGTTTGTGAGCATGATGTTAGATTGTGAGACTTTGAAACTGTAATCGTCAATTATCAGAACGCGGTCACGTGTGTGACGTTAGGAACACGCCACCGGCAAACAGATTACTTGACGTTTTAGAAACTGATGAAATACTGTGGCGTATTTTCTAAGTATGTTCTCCACGCTGTTTCAACAAGTACGAATCGGCAGTTCACAGTTAGGTGGACCACAGTTGTGTATTTTGTCTTATTCGTGGCGGTTAACGACGTCGATTTGTAGCGTATTCTGAGACTAATAGTGAAAAATAGTGTCTAAGTAGAACGAACTAGCAGATACAGATAACCTACCCTGGTTGAATTGTTTCCCGGGATATCATTCCAGCTCATCTTAGGTAATCGTTTCTGCTAGGCCGCAAACAACGTTAAACAAGCGAACGGACAAATAAGATATTGTTCAAGAACACATGCAATCTGCTGTGTGCACAGTGGTGCACAATCGAAGAACATGGTTTCGAGTACGGATTGACATCTCACAAAAAGACGGACAAGTAGACATAAGTGGAAAAAATGCATTCAAAAGCATATCATTTATCATCGGGCCCATTAGAGAAATTACGTTCACTTGGGTAGCACCTCTCACAGTAGCTCCGTACACTAAACTGCCGAACAGTTGCGCCACTTTTTTTAATGGACATAACTCTTTATTGTTTGATCTGCACAAGAGCCTGCTCCTACCGCCGCCTCACTGAGATTCTTGATAACAGTCTGTAAGCGTTTCACGCAGATGACCACTATCGTAGCTCCAAATCTTGAAAATTTAATATACGTACCTATTGTGGTGGATTGTCAGGCCGGAGGTGCGAGTTTTCGAACGCTCGGCCGAATACCTCAACGTGGGGGGAGGTACTTTCGAAAACCTGCCGTGATCGGATCAAGGACAACGTGCGCGACCGGGTGAGTCATCGCTCGACTGGATCGGACCAACGGGCGAGGCAGGGCAGGCGAAATACGACAGACGGCCAGATCGGAGGCGTGGTTTTTCCAACATTTAGAGGAACATCTCGACACGATGTTGGAATACGGTCAAGGCCAACATTGGGTGGATGGCGGACAGCACGAGCAGCCGGACGAGCCATCGCGCAACGAAATCGGACAAACAGACGAGGAATGGCAAGCGGAAAACCCTCCGATAGAAGGCACCGGTCACACACGTAAACCGGTTAGAAGTGCACACGACGTGTGAACGGAAACCGGGGGGTGCTGCGGGTTGGAATTACGACTCATAAACGAGAGAGCGCGCGTTGCATGTGACTAGCGATTTGGACAATAAAGATTGTGCTTTGTTGGACGCCTTCTCGCTACACTATGGACTACGTCGGTAACGATGACCCTGTCGTCCAGAAGAGGAATGTTAGAATTACCATTCTGACACTTGGTCGCAAAATTTCGGTTGTATCCACTGTAGGCGAAGTGACTTATTTAAGCCAGAACAACTGTTCACTGTGCTTATGGTTGTCCTTGGGAGCAGATGTCTGCAGGAAACTCCTTTGTGACTTACTGATTGTCTTGTTTGCAAACTGATTACAAAAACCTGATTAATCTCGACCTGTAAAGAAAAATAGCTCATCAGTTATGGAAAGTGCTTTATGTTTGGTTTGCTGACTTGTCTAGCGCTAGCAAGCAACTGTTTGACAGGGTTAATAACTGAGGTAATCAGTCCCATTTGGTGACAGGCTACCCAGTCCGTTTCGCTAGGTTATCCGCGAAGTAAACAAGATGAACCAAATGGCAACACATGTGGCTTTTGAGTTGGTGTCTGATATATATTTTCTGAGCAATTACAAACCGTCTATGCAAGTTTGCCAGTAATTTCAGTTCCTGTCCCCTTACACACTAACGTAGTGAAGTTGTATCTACACTGGTAGGGAGACAGAAGTAATGTTCAGTGCAAACCTGAAAATCCTAACTGTTTGGAGTGTTAAGACAGCGAATTGGACGCAACCATTTCAGCCTTACCCACAGGTGTGAGGTACTAGACATCATTACTCTTCAAGGTAGTAAACGAAACAGGTAAAATAACGAACAACAATCAATAAGAAATAAGGTTTACAGGGGCCGAACGTTTATCCGGTAAAGTGAACGATCTCACACTGTAGATGCGCTGTTGATTGCAACACGCTACCTAAAGCGTGTCCAGTTAGCGATGTGGAGAGTTGTGCTTTCTCTAACTTACAAACGGAGCTTCGTAATTCAGGGCTTCCGGCACGTGAACAAGTCGCCGCCTGGCACTATCTTCGAACAACCAGCAGCCGCAATGCACGGTGAGCGGTGTGATAGATATTCTGTCGGTATACGGAGTTGGTGATTCAGCCAGCATACACTGTGCACCTATCTCTTTGTTGTCCCAATGCTTTTTATCACCTTGGTTGTTGGGTCTAACCATATAGGTTTCCTATATACAACAGTGTTGCTTTTTTTACCATCTTCGTGGGCTTTCGTTATCCTCTCAAACGTTTTACCACTAAGATGACGGGCTGATTGGATGACACCGCTGAGTAGGTGAGGCCCCCAGAAGTCACAAACACTCGGCCCGAAACATCAAGACAGTGCCAATATCAAAGTCAATTTTTAATCTGCCGTATCCTTAGGATGTGGCAAACGCATTCAGTGATATACTGTAGTTTACTCACTCGCTTACAGTGAGCTTACTATGTGGCAAACATTCTGTCCTGATATTCTAGAAAGTCCCCAAATGAAACTCCCTGGGTATCGCCATTCACGTGAATTAATGGAAGAGATCAGATAGCACCGTAGAACACCACTTGAAGTGGACAGAATTCGAGATAGCAGCCCACATATGTTCATCCTGAAGTCTAAGTAAAAATCTGATAGTTCTAACGAGTTTCCATGTTTTATTAGAAATCTTCTAGGATGGAGGCACTCGTGTGAGACGTTGTCTTTAGGTCCAAAGTGTACCACCGTTGGCTTTGGAACTGAATACCGATTCTCTGTTGTCTGTCGCAAGGTGACTAGCTGATCGATGTACTTGGAATCACGTTGAAGGCTTGTCATGCCTTATTTGGTACTTTCTGTGTATCAAAGACAGCTGCTTTACATGACATGATGGAGACACATAATGTCTGTGTGGTTACCGGAAGATTTTGTGTCACCTTTTAAAACACGGGTATGATTTGGTAAGTATCAATCACAAAACACCTCTGTGGTCTTTTGGCGGGACGATGGGGTTCGACCAGTTAACAAAATGTCTCTGATCACTTCTTATTAGTGGTGCTAGATGAAGGTTATTTCAACAATTTGAGCTTTATAGCCGTTTCGGCTTCAGACGGAACTCAACACAATCCACACCGATGTGCATCCGTAACGTTCCTGTGTTATATCCACCCGGAAGCATTACTACTCTATGTCAATATCCAACCAGGGGTCTGTTGTCTCGACCTGATGCAATTTTTCATCGCTGTAGAGAATGGTACAGATTAGGCTGCAGGCACATGGCTGGAATGCGCAACACGTATACAAGACTGGAACTTCATGGAGCAAGCGGGAAACGCGAATAAAGATGGGTTACCGGGGTTGGACTGGTTTAGTCAGCCTTTAACGCATACACAACACGACCCATCCAACAGTCAAATTGTGGGACCACGGTCGAACTGTGAGTCAGATGTCTCGATTGCATCGTAGACGTCTGTTCGTCCATCCTTCACACATACACACACGGAGTATTCCAAAAAGGATAGGACAAAGTTAATGTTAGTTTTTCTGTCCAGATGATTATATTCCACATAGCACACACCCTATACATAGCACTATCTGACAATCCACTGGTATGTTCCAGGGGAACTTCATCGAAGCGGTGACACGAATGTGACACCTGAATGAGATCTCTACACCGTTTAAACGCAATCTGCTCATCCATACCATATCCGGTAGCGCAGAGCTTCCATTTCGGTGCATCCACTATTTTTAAGTTGACCGCATCCACGATTACTTTTAAAATTGATGTGGTTCTTCAAACGTACTGTTTATGAACATGCAGTTTTCTTGTCGACACAGCATATTCTTATCAAACTTTGACCCTTTCCTGTCTGCTAACGATTTGCGAAAGGTGACCGAGTTTGGTCATCGACATCGGACGCAGTTAGATGTGCACTGAAATGCAAACATGTTTTGACTTCGCTGAGTATGGATTGTTTCGCTGTCGCGGAATGAGTTCTCGCATAGGATGAGGTATTTTATGCGCGAAGGATCGAGTGGCCGTGCTAACCTCACTGAATGTTGACGACGCTTTCAGCGATCGATCATTTACAATTTTTACCCTTGTTGGTCTGAATATCAGAGCGGTGACTTTTTAGTCAAATGCCCACACAGATGTTTAGAACCCAGAGCCTGACTAGTTCTTACAGTCGTCTCAACAGTTGTACGCCATAACTGAGCATCCTTAAATTTATAAAAGGGACCACAACAAACACGCCTTAGCAAATGAGTTAAGAATCTGTTCAGTGCAACCACTCCATTGGCTGCAGCAGGTTTTCATGTGTGATAACAACTTCGGCAACCAATTTGATCTCAAACCGGCAAACAAAAAATTTACTCAACAGAACGTTGAGATTCCAAATGCTCCATGCTCACCTAATTGTTAGCGATTTGTATTCCTAATGGCCATTGTGATAAGCGAGGCCTCAACAGAGCTCGTGAGCAAACGTCGACTGGAGCTTTCTGACTCCGGTTACAGCAGGAATAGCTTTGAACTGGAACGCAAACTTGCGGAAAGTTCACCGAAGGCATTTTTCCAAACTAACCAGGGATGGGTAAGCCATTTTTATCTAGGAATAGCCGGGAGGACTAAACTGATCTTTGATAAGGTGTTAGTGACACCATGTGAGGACGGACGTACGTGAATTTATAGTTTTACAGATGGAATGAGGACTTCGGCAAGCAGTTCAACTGGCCTAAGTCAGCCCGTTCAATTGTAGGTTATGGAGATTACGTAGTTAGCTGTGACGTTCTCGACGATCCTCCGTCGCAAACCGAAGTGGTCTTGAACCGTAAGTGATAGGGTACCAGGTTCAAAACCTCTTTCATAAACAGTTTTCAATGATAGCGGCGAGGGATTGACTGAACTAATCACACTCCGTTGCATATAGAAGACTGAAGAGTTACTTCATGATTACTCTCTGCCAGCGGCCATCTCACTTTAGAGAAAGGTGTCATGATATCATGTGATAACCACAGCGGCATAAGGCTTACCCCTATCGCATCCAAGCTGCTCAAGAGTGTCCATCATATCTTCACTCTGCGATAGAAACTGAAAAATCAACACTCCTTTCCTCAGTCACTGTTCTTGGTACTTTTGGATCTAAAGATTGCTTTAGACCCGGTTACCAAACAGGCTCTCTGAGGCTATCTCCAACGCAAAGGAGTCTCTGTGAAGTATGTCAGTTAGCTGAAGTCGCCGTATGCCGATTGCGAATGCAAGCTGTGCACAAATGGGCAGTTGTGTCGAGCATTCTGCATATCGCAGGACGTTCGGTTGGGACAGAGGTTCCCAGGATACTGAAGTGAAGTTTCTTACAGGTAGTAAGCTGACCGCTATTGAGTATACGGACCACATTGCTTCAGTTCTTTTGCGGAAAACGTGGAAACCCTGCCGATTCGACCAACTAATATGGCAGGTCTGTGTAGCACGCACCTTTTATCTTCAAAATGCTTCATAAGATTTGGTTGGCACTGATCCCGTCTGTGTTATTGCTGGCAGACCGTTGGAGATTGTTGATCGTTTCACTCACCTGGATAGTGTCATCTCGTAGCGTTTCTGAATGGATTTCCACTAGGATAGCAAAGACACATTGCTGTCGCTAACCTCTGTCACATGTAGCCTCGGAGAGACATCCAGTTGTCAATTAAAGGAAGAATTTACGAAGTGTATTTGAGCTCAGCGTGGCTTCGTGGATCTGAGATATGATCTATTTGCGTAGAAAACTCCTCATAGTAGTAGCTGACTCTCCATATTCGAACATCGTTTTTTCGCCACTTGGCCGGCATCAAGAGGTGACAGTCCCCGGCATTTCATTACGAAATACGCAAGCTGGCTACCGACAACGGGTCATGAGAATGCAGACTTCGGTTGATCAGTCGTGTACTTCGTATGCCAACGAAGCGTTGATAGCACCGCATATTGTTCACTGTCCGCTGACAGTTGGGGGAACAAGGTGGTTAGGGGATGACTCAGTCGCGGGCTAGAGGGCCTTGACTGTTTCGCTTAGCAGGGTTGGTAAGAGCTGTCTGTTGAGTTGAGAGTTCGCAACCATCCTCACTGCTGGTTAAAAAAGTTCTCTGACATGGCGGTTTATCGCGGCCAATGGTGAATCTGTATCCAAAAAGTTGCTGACTCTGGTTTCTTAGTAAACCTAATTGCTTCTGTTTATTTTCCCCTTTTTAACCATAATTTATACTTGTTTGTTATCCTGCAGGCCTTTGTCAGGACGAACGACAACCCGAGTCGTAATAGTCACGGCAGGGTTCAGAACAGATAATAATGCTGACGAGGACGTGTTGCCACATCACTTGTGGTCGGTAACTCGTTAGGTACTGCCAGCTATATATTGGGCTAAGTCAGTAATTCCTCAGGACAACCTAACTCGTAACAGCATGGCGGACTATGTGCGAACCGACATCGACATTCTGTTTACGAGCGTCCGCCCAATGAGGCTTTTGTAAATCAACGTCATGGACTGCTACGTTTTTCATCGTGTTGAACGTCGTTTACTCTCTACAGCAGATCATGCCCAGAAGGATGCTGTGTGATGTATACCACCTTCCCGACAAAAAATAGACGTACAGACTAGTTATTTCATTACATTTTATTGATGGATCGACTATCTCACATATCATTGAAATTGTTTCATACTGGTGCTTATCAGTGCATCCATCAAAATTTACTTCACTTTTCTTCAGATTACTAGTTTTAGTACTTATTTTCCTAACCCGTATAACAACAACGTCGGTAGATTTCGCCTAGGTTTTTTGTCCGCTCATTTCAGGAAGATGTTATATTTTCGCAAAACCTTGGCGTGACTGAAGCAGACAGGTCGACCACACAAAACTCTGTCAAATTGAGATGGCCGGAACGCTTGGTCACATATGTGGGAAAGCAATGAGAGTTTCAAGAACCTGAATTTGCCATTTTGTTCCGATAGCCCGAAGACAGATTAAATATTGTCAGGTAGAGGTGGTTAGATGTTGTTTACCCACCCTTCCCACTTTCTTTTAAGAACTCTACAAAATGGTTCAGAAGATCGACTGTTCAGGCGGGGTTTCTCGAGCAGTTCGTACTGAAATTCACAAACGCCATTGGTAAGCATTTTCACTGTACCACTGATAAGTGACGTGACAGGACGGTTAACTTAAGAGGCCCAACTGTGAACAATGTGAGCTTTGCCTGGATTCGAACGAGCGACAGAAGTGGCATTCCCAAACGCGACAGTGACCTATGAGATCACGCCGCGAGCTCAAAATTTCAAATTTGAAATCGACCATCCACTGTTTCAAATGAAATTCACTAAATGATTCAATGGACCGATTGTCCTGACAAGATTTCTCAAACAGTTCACGTTGTACTCCAGATATTGCTTGATTCTTCGGTATACAAGCGCGTGAAATAAAGAAAAGAATTATCTAATCACGAAACTTTTCTTTTCTTTGCATGAATATGATATGGAACAGTAATCTGAGTTCGCACTGCCCAAGTTCTTGAGAAGTTTAGTGCATCTCGACAAATCCATACACCAGTTCGTCTGTGTATCACTATAGACAAGCAAATGAAACCCTAAACTAAAGAGCTCACTATCACCGTAATGAACAGGATAGCGAAAACCTTTCAAACAGTTACTTCTAAGCATACTACACGAGCTTGCGCCTTTGGAGAGCAACAGTTTCAGCAAAACAGATCGCTCCGCTGTGTGACACAACACGGCTGCCAGATCACTCTAGTGTCGCCTTATAAGAGTGACATGCAATAGAGCGTGCGCGTATTTCGCTCATACACGCGACAGTGATTTCATGAGTTTATGCCACCCGTTATTTGGTCCGCTTCGGGATACGTTCCTTGACCCTGTTTCGCAATTGGACGCCTGATTCTGTCTACGCAATATGCTCTGCATCTATAGGTAACAGCTCCAATAGGGTAAATGGTTAAATAACAAGTATTGAAATATTTTAAATGGTGTCACAGGAATGGTATGGCGTTCGTCCAAACAACATTCCAGCAACCTCTGCGGTCCACCTGATGCCAGAACAAGAGATAAGGATGAAGATGGTGGCGGCTGAGCCACCCAGGTTATCCGCACATTCCACCTTGACTTGGGCTCAGGGTGGAGCATCAGTTCATCGTTTCCTATGAAAGGAAGCCATTTACAATAGTAACAGCTATGAAGCATCTTGTAACGACTGAAACCCTTTTGCTTTCCGTGCGAGCACAAGCGTACGTTTTCTATATTAACCATATGAACGTATATGTACCAACCGGACAAACTATTGGTTGCCCAAGCGTTATCTAACCATCTATGACCATCTAAAACTAGGCGTTAAAAGTCAGCAAGCGGTAACCGACTTTTTGCTCTGTTACTATCGCTGTTTGTTTGTGGTCACCATTTGTGACTAAACCTGCTCACTACAATGAGCAATGGCCATTTATCGGGCAGACACGTCTATCTGAGAGGCCAATTTTGGAGTGTACCGCCACGCTCACGGAAGCACACACAATCTACTCTGAACTTTCGTTCTAGGCTGGTTAGTCGAAGCGAGTACCGTGAGCTTAACACATTGGATCATTCCTGGAACATCGGGATGCACGCGTACGTCAGAGCAATCCCTCATCCGACAGCCAAGTTGTCTGACTGATCCTTAATAGTGGTCACAATGGTTGAACAGCATAGGTTGTCAGAGTGTTGTTACAACTGAAGATCGGTCACGAAATATTCGTTTTCTGGATAGCCCATGAAAGTGGTCGAAATCCCATGGTCACAATCCAAAGGACGATTATAAAGAGCCCAATTAATACTGAATAGTTTGTAGTATTAACCTGATTTCGCCCCTTGAGACGTGTATGTTCAGCCCAAGTAGCATCAGCCAATTGTCCCGGCGCCCAGTATTTTTTTACCACACTCTACATGCGTGCTGGCGTCGCGTCACCTACGAAATTACACAGTGGAGACTCGTCGAAATGAGCGACGGTAGTTTTGGTTCCCACGGTACATATCTGTTAAACATTACCAATCAGTGTTGACTTTGGAAGGCTCAAAGCACTTAGAGACGGAGGGATCTGGATAAAATGGGGATGTATTTCACGAGATCGAAGACACATGCTGCGCGAACATTGATGTCACACTAGACATGACCGAATCATCACATCCAAATGTCCAGTTATGAGTGGCGCTCAGGACGCCCGATCGTCCAGAAGGCAGTTACAGTAACCGTTCTACGTCTTCGTCCACCTGATAGTGTAAATAGCAGAAAGCCGGATTTACTGCCAGGCAGTCGGAACCCTTCAACCAATGTGTAGATTCGATATGAGTGTGGCGGAAATCTACTCGATTCAGCGCTTATTCAAACCCTGACACAACAGAAGATCTGACAAACGGTCAATCCAAATGTAGCGCTAAAGATACAACATCAGGATTGGACGAACGGTCTCAGTGTTGTAACTTCCGTTATTCGCCAATTTGTCTGTTGCGTATTCTACCAATTAACATACGGTTTATGACTTTGCGTGTGCTAATACGATCGGCCAATGACAGATGGTGATTTCTTTAATACTGTTGTACATCCATAAATTCGGCTTCTCCACTCATGAATAAGAACTGCTTACTGCTACCGGTACCCGGTCTTCTCTTTGTTAAATTGCGTGGGAGATTTCAATTGAAGTACGATTTCTAGGGCTATTCGAAGTGCCTAATTCTGAGTACCACGATGAGTCAGAGGGTTGGGTGGGTGACTGAATCCGAATATGAAACTTCTCAGCATTCGGCGTTGCATCGTAGCTAGATTGGTGGAATGCTTAACACGCTGTTTCTGTCGTTAGTTTGAATCTGGCCGAAGTCCAGGTTTTTCGAAAATGGGTTTTTCCTAAAAAAAAAATGAATGAGGAAAAACTTTGAGAACTAGTAGAAAAATCATGACAGACACTCAGCAGTTGGGTCTACTGACAATTCAGGATTCGACACAAACGTCTACAACCCAAGAGAAGCAGGCGGGAAAATGGTGGTCACTCTATTGCCCACCTGAAGAGTATGGTCAATGAGTAAGCCAGTGTGTCCGTTCGAAATATAAGGACTTAAATTGCGGTGGATAATAAGTATGGATTCAGGAGAACGCTGGAAGCGTACTAACTTCTGAGATCTCTGAAAATCACTCTCCATGACAATCATGTCCCTTTTGGGGCTAAATGACGCATTACCGTTTCCCCAGATTACAGATGTCTATCTTCATCTGGCGGAGTAATAGCTGTTGCACACGCAACTGTACAGCAGGCGAGTTTACGGCACCTTCAGTTGGGTGTAGTTTTTCGCTACGGAAACCAGGAGAATCTACCGGATTCTAAGCAGGGAAACATTATGTTGCGTTGCACGACCGCTAGATGCACACATTATTCAAACGGGTCTAGTTAGTAAATTTGTAGGTCGATCCAAATTGCATGACTGATCATGTTACACAACCCACACTTACACAATAATCTGAAGGTCGGCAGTAAGCTTCGCATCAGAAATGATATACGATAAGTTAAAAACTGTTTATTCTTCAACTTCACTAATCAAATCACTTAGTTGACAACAGCGTTGGCTTATGTCTTGAAGTCAGCGAAAGCAAGGGCTAACTATGGTGCAATCCCATCGTTATCACATGGACTATGGTCAGTCAGCAATTCTCTCAAAGGGTTTTGATGCTATGGAATCGGTTTCCCTTATATATTTAAACAACATATGATAAAGCAACATTGGCGGCTGGCTCCTTTCCGGCGATCTTTCCTGAACGTGTTTAGACTATCCTTAAGGTGTTCGTAATACATGAGTAGACCAGACCGCTGCCAGTGTTAACTGGACAACTGCATTGCGCACACGGCAAACTATCTTCATTAACAGAATTTGGTGTTCCGATGCGTGCACACCGCTCATGTTCGAACTTAACGTACACGCCAGTTTCAAATGCGGATATCGTTCTCAATATGCTTTTGATGCCAACGTTTCAGCCTGCTCACCAACACTTTCTACAAGCCTGAGTCCACATCTCGGTTACTGATGTCCCGACTGTTCCACATATAACGATCTACATCCAACTTCTGCAAACCACCAAATCGGGAAACGTGAGAGTTGGTGATCGCTGATAATCACCAGCACAATAGATATAGTTTGCGGCAGGGTCACTTTTAATGTAAAAGTGGTTTCACAGAAGTGTGCAGTCTGTACGTGGATACTGTCAATTCAAATGGCTGGCGGAATAATGAGAAGTTCTAAGGTAAGTGAGAAGCGTAATGAAAGACAAACACCTGTTCAAATAGTAAACAACAGGTTCCTCAAATACGATCAAATATTGTTTATGTCCACGGCTGACGAACTGTACGATCTACGTGCGACGTACTATACCATTTGGAAGTAGACGACAAAGGCTCTAGTGGAGTTATGTGGGAAAAAAACAAAGAAAGCTAAAACCTCAGAGGTGAGATGAGTTGATTGTCAAAGCACACTAAAGCGGCCACAACAGTTGATTTCAAAAGATGTTCCTTCAGCGATTCTGTTGGGTATAGGTGATAAGTAAGAGAAGTGCCAACACAGAAGTGCATGAATTTATTCTACAAAAGTATAGGAGGATCTGAAGAGAATACTTGGTGAAAAAATGTTTCTTACGTCAACCAGGATGTAAGCTTCCGGAAACCAGTAGCAACAACAGCGACAGTATAACTGACACAAGTCAATACATATTCAACTTACACACGTCAACAATTCGGACTGACAGGTCGAGGTTGAACAGAAAAGCAAATCGCCCGCTAGATAGTGTAGGGTGCGCTTGCAAAAAAGAATAGATTACATGGACAAACAAGACTAATTCGGCAAATATGTACGCACACCATAGCTAGATAACAAAAAATAGTGGAAGTCCGACGGAAAACCAAGAGGATAAAAATTCTGTGTAACTGTTCTGATGAAAAGTCAAAATAGAACAAATGCCATTGATTTATTGAAAGAGAAAACTATCCAGTGACGAGTAGATCAACCCTAACTCCCAAGCAACATGTCGGCCAGTATTGACTTAGAAGACGTAGATGGCGTCGGCGACTGCCATAGAGCAATCTGATTAAAATCTGCAATAAAACGTCCACAGAAATAGACGGAAAAGGTCATCGTTGGAGTCTGGAGGTGACAATGATGCGGACTGTCATGTGAGCAAGTGGCACAGTAAACAAGGGCAAACCGTACAGATGGGAGTTAACAGCAATATGAGGCAAAACACAGTGACGTAGAGGAGTTAACTGCAGATGTGTCAGTGACAGCGAAATATCCGCAGTCACTTCCTCACAGACATTGCTCTAACAAAACCGCACAATAAAGAGGTCGTAAACAGGCAAACAAATTTCACGATAGCATGCAGGCCACTAAGTACAACAATCTGCAATGTCTGATAGCATTTTCGGTCACCGGTATGGACAGTCGCATAGTCTCCAGCATAGCAGGAGACACTCGCAGAGCTTACCCAGTGGAGCGGTCAGTGTTCAACAATCGATGTCAACCTGGTAGCAGATAAACGACTGGTAACAAGTCCGGCAGAAAAACAGTGTTGGAGCTCATAAACATCTTGTTCCAGCTTCGTATTCATTGGGAACTTTGAGAAAGAACTGGTGATACATAATACGACTGAAAAGCGCACTCAATAGGACCGCTCTAAAAGCAAGTGCATGACGGAGACATCAGATATGTCTAGATCTGAACAGCACCCACGAATGGTAGTATTTTTCGATTACATACATTGATAGACGACTGAAAAGCTTTTTGTGCCGACACATTTCAATTCCTTGATACCTTATATAAGATAGAGCAGGTGCCACTAACGTGACAATTCCCTTGAACACTCATGAGGCCGTGTCTGACTATCCATACATCCTTACACAATTAACAGTACGAAGATCAACCTCATGAAGGGGTTTTTATCCTTTATAATCGCGATCTGTATCAAATGATCACAACTGGAAAGGTCAGCTTCCTGCTTCTGCCTTCAGGAAGAAATTGTGCGGGCACTACCTTGCCTGGTCCACAATTTGGAACGATCACCATGTAAGTGCAGCCACTTAGTTCGCAATCTCTATTGGCCAAGTTATTTATTCACTCTGCTCGCTGTGTTGCAGTTCGTCTGATGACGGAACACAGAAAACACGTCTTGTTCACCATATTGTTGCTCTCATGACTTCTGACACACGCCATGAATATGACGAAGTTTGTACCATCAATGCATACTACGCATATTTATTCACAGATCGAGGATGAAATCCGGTAAAAAAAGGAGTAGTGACGCGATGGAACAAGGAAAATCTCAACTTGCATAAGAACAGTAAAAGTGTTCAACAGGAACACAAACATACGCACACTCCCACGTACCATAAGGTTCAGAATTCGAAGTCTGATCACTGGCTTCCAAATAGAACTGTTCACGAGAGAGCTGGACGACTTCACCATCGGTCATCTCAACCTGATTATGACAGAGAGCATTACCGACATGAACATCTTCCGCCAGCCGACATTCAATAAAAATGTACAGGTATGATAAGTGTACACAGTGCTGCGGACAGTGGCTATGGGACATGGATAAGCAGAGCGATGAAAGCACGAACTCGACAAAAGCAGCATACCATTTTAAACTGAACAATATATAACGGGGGACTAAAATGGAACAAATAACCTCTAAGTCCAAATGGCGCAATATATCGTACACTGTGAAACGCTGATCTCTAATCTCTAGGTTCGTTAACTTTCTTGATCAATTTTAGTGCGAAACTCGAGAACGTGCAATAAAACCGAAAGATCTCTTACAAAAGTCGGAAGCATAATTTAACATGCTTTCTCGAAAATAGCAGTCAATTAACAAAACTAACCTATGTAGTGGACATATTTAGCAAATATAATGGATTTAAGCGCAAAAAGCATTGTTAAAACCAGACAATTGCTGACATTCAAGCGGGTGTTTTCGTATCAAAAGAAACATTTGCACAGGAAGAATGCCACGGGTAAATAGCAATAATTCGCGCTTCAGCCGACTCGGGGGTCTTTATCGGAATTTTTGACCACATTTGCATCAATCTGATTCATATTTAACTCGATGATAATCTTCGAGTAAATAAAGGCTGAGTCAGGATCACTTTCGAAGAAACATTCAATCAGCCTACAGCAATACATGAATCGATATGAACCAGACTGGTGATTACCAAAGTGAAGGCCGGTCCGGAAATCCACTCGACGTAATGGTTCTCAAACTTGGAAGTGACAGCAAACAGACGCCAAGAAAAATGAATCTATCTGTAGAAAAATTAAATTAGAGGTACATCTTTGTGCTTTCGGCCAGTCCTTGATAAAGAGGTGTAGAATTTTCATTGCCAGTGATTACAATTAATCTTTCTGAAGCAGGATTGTCGGATCACTCACTCGAGTAGGCGTTGACATCAAGGCTTTCATACACGAGTCAGTGTAAGATACCGGTCACCAGACCATTGATTTCATATTAAACCGGTAAACACAAACAGAACACGATTTAACAGTCACGGGTTGCTGTACACGTAAAACGTGTACGAACCAACAAATGCGAAACGAAGATGTTACACACCTACACAACTGACACATTTATTCAATTTATTCTTTATATTAATTGGTTGTTTATATTCTTCATTTTTAATTTTTATTTTCTGTTCCGTGTAATCCCTATTTCATTGTATAATTTTACTCGTTTATTTTCACCATTCATTTTAGTAGTAGTGGTATCACCACTTTGTTTTCTATGCGTGTTTTTTTATTACTCTGTCTGCTCGTAGACCATCGTCAGGGTTGACAGCAGCCCGAATCGTGATATCCATAGGTAAGGTTCAAATCTGAAAATTACGATAAAAATGAAGGCGATCATGTAAGTGTCGATGTGATGCTCACACCAAACACGGTCACTGTTTCGTAGGCAAACATTCCGAGAAAGGATTTCGATTTTGGAGTTGAAAAATTCTTGATGACTGTCAACTTCTCTGGTGGTGGTTGGAAATTCCCGTTGCCAACTGTGTTGTACTGCGATCGATTTGAAGTGTTCACTTTAGGCTGGCTTCATCGCTTCGCTGCTGCACTGCTCGTAGTCTTTTTACATGTTTCGACACTGTGTTGATGAAATATAATGAGGTTATCTTCATCCACGATTACTCTTTCCTGAACATCCAGAACACGAAGCAAGAAGTCTGAAGATGACTGGAGCACTGCTAAGACCGAACGGCATCTTAAGGAATTCGTATTGTTGTCCGTTCATATGAACGGCGGTTTTTGCCCACAAGTGGAAAATAAGTCCCTGTGGGATAATATATTGGCTTCGTATAGGTGTCTCACAGAAATGCGAGGCAAATTTAGTGAGTGACCGCAATTTACAAAGGTACTTTACATATACATGAGCTAGTTCTAAAACTATCAGATATCAAAAGACGAAATAATAGTACGCAATCTCTTGCGAAAAATTGGACAGAGATGTCTATTTTTTTCTATGGAAAGGTTACCGTGAAGAACTACTGTTGTAGTGACTTCAGTATGCATTGGCTGCATGACCTAATATTCACGTTTCAGGGTACATTCAAGGCCGAGGTGTTACTATGATAGTGACCACAATCTGCACTGATCACGTTAACGAAGTTGGATCGAGCAAATTTGATATTTAGTTGCCAGTATCTAGACTTCAATAATTGACTATCAGATATAAATAAACCAAGTCAGTCAAAGCGAGGTATTAGCATACGAAGATTGCGATGGACCAGATGGGGATTTTAAAAAGCATGCAAGTGTGCGTGTAACGGATTCAGAAGTGTGAAATTTAAACACCGACTGTTGGAAACAGGCATCTAAAACTACAACTACCAGGAAGGTGTTATTACTTCACGATAGAAAATTCATCTGCATCCGGAGCAACACTGAAGAAGGTATGGTGGCTTTCATCTTCTGGACACTGCGACAACACTTGTACAACAGAGTCTAACCGAAGTCTTTGAGATGCGCAGTCTCCCAATCAGGATAACTTCCCACAGTCGATTTATCTATGTCAGAGCCAACGGCAAGTTCTCAAGTTAACAACTACACTACAGAGTTGAGTAACTACACTCCGACAATGTAAGACCTGTAGAATGTAGTTAACATTCCAGTGATGTCACGATTCTGTAATACCTGGAAAATAAAACAGTGGATTACCCGATCAACACACACTGAAGTCATCACAGCGACGGGGCTGCACGATAAGCTTTCCTGAGACCTAATGTCCCATTCGGGACTGCATATTGATGGCTTCCAATGCAGAATTTTGGCACACTGGGAGGTACATTTTGATTACATATGCGGATTTACAGTTCTCGAAGCAAACACGCCAATGATAGTTGACAGTTACATGATAAATCCGGGTTCAGGATTGACCTGGCGATGGAGGCTGACAGGTGACGCATTGGTGCCTTGTGGTGTTGTCTGCAAAGCTGAAGACCAATGTGAAAAGATTGGCCACCTAAGCCATGCGAGCCAGTACTCAACCTACCTACTTGGGTATCCAGGTCGTCAGTGAGCATTGCCAAGTCTGAACGACGTGCATCTTATAGAAGGTTGGTGAGATAACGACAAAAGTCACCACTAACTATGTACAAACTACAGTGGCGAGTTTATGTGACGTGTAAGACAGCAAGAGGAGGTATGATTGATATCACCTTCGAAGTTGATAAGCCTACAGAGTGACCACCATTTTCGTCACTAACGGCTCACTCGCCAGCTCCCGTTAGGAAGTATAGCAGCTCTTGCATTGTCACTAACCAGTTCGTCTCAAGTTAGATCGGGCAAAATAAGGACAATGATAATCAATGAAATAATTTCTTTCTTAACATAACAGCATTATCTTCCGCAAGAGGCGCTGACCGAACTTATAGCCGTGAAACCAATACACTTCACACAAGAAAAGCAGTGGATTTCGAGAAGAATAATAAGCTTTGCACATGCACATTAACAGTTATCGAGAACATTTGACCGCACAGCCAACTGACCTCCCATTGTTCTGGAGTTGTGCCCTGGAAGGTTCCGGTGTACTGCAGATTGTCTTCCCACAGAACGCTTACTGAAGAACCTTTTGGTGGAGGTCCATCCTTGTCCCAATCGATGTTCTAACGATAAAAGATAGAAAATAACGCGAAGACATTTCGAGTGCGTTGAGAAGAGTAACAGCTCTGATTAATGAACGAAATCAAGCCTAAGATAACAACACAGAACAAAGATTTAGGTGGAAGGTAAATTAGGCGAAAGTATGTTCCGTGTGGTAACGTAAGACGTTTCAAACGGTTTCATCAGCAAAGGCATTGCAAGCCCCCGGATGTACTAACTCATTCAAAATCATCAGGATAACACCTGGGTTTCTAACTGAAGCCCATGTTTGTTAGGTGCATGCACGTTCTACCCACCTGGTCAATTTTGTTCTTAATATGCACCTCTTGAGTAGTTCCTGAATTTTGTACCACATGCAGAACAGCTCGGTGATAACACCAGGTTACGCGTCACATTGGAGCCTCGGTTGCAGTGGAGGTCATCGGTAAAGCTACATGGTCTGACGGTATCCGGCCCAGACATGACCCAACATGCTACACGTAAGCATGCGTTTATAGTGTACAAGTCAAACATCAGAACAGCCATCAACTGCATTACGTCAAGGTATGATAATATCCTGCTGAAATGTGACCAATAGGTCGCACAACAGCAAGCATTGCATAGTGCAGGTGTTAGAAACATGAATGAACATGTGATTTTGAACTATTTCCGGTAAGGGCACTTATTGATCAGGTGAAAATAAAGTTGATACGTGTTTCATAGGATTTGTCGGATAGGACCCAAATATATAAAGCATACGATGCATCTCAACCACTGACTAAACGATTCCTGGCTGACAACACAAAAAGTAGCCGTGAATAATACGGAGTAAACGTGTAAGTTAAGGAGAAATGTAGAAGGACCTGCTAGCAGACGGCAGCATAAAAGGAATAAAACGGTCCCCTCAACAAACATAAGGAACTCATTGCAGGCGGAAATTACTTAATGTTCAGGTGTACAATCGGACGTGGAAACAAGTAACGCACCACTTTTTAAGCCATCCGCGATGACTGGTGTGTCCATGGGTCAGTTAGTGGCGAGGAGGCAGTTAGCAGCCAGTCACGAGCAAGCATAGTTACTTGAAGATCATTTGTTTCATGCTTGTATCAACGAAACAAATAAGACATCAACAAGGGGAACAACACAATTGGTTTTCAACACTACCAGATCAAAGGGATAAAGCTGAACCCACCGTCAAATATTCAGGCGGGGTGTCTTTGGAAAAGGTGCCATCTGCGAAGGCGATACGACAGTAGAGCGGAGTGACAAGGCGCAACGTGACAGCCGAAGCAAACACAGGGGGATTGGATGATTTTCTAACCATAATTCGATCACCCGGTTTTATCAATTCATTTTTTGACCAACTATGCACCTGCATAAGAAGTGAACGAGTAAGCGAGAAATTAACTGCTTGTATACTAGTGCCGATTACAAAGTGAACAGTAAGAGAACCGCGTCGACAGCCAGTCGCGAGATAACACGGTGACTGTTTCACAGACCGACAAACATTTAGTTGTGGGTTGGAATCGGTGTTAGAGTGAAAGCAGGTAAACTAGAGGATTGTCAGATAATATGAACACAACGTAAGACTATTCAAAGTACTGTACGTGGCATCCAAGAGATAAACTTCATGAAACTATACTGTTTTTAAAAGTTGTTCCCAAGCAACTATCTGATGAGTAGTTTCCTGTTGCATCGAAAACAAGAAATGACCGTAAGCACGGCATCCTGAAGCATGTTCGAAAATAGGATTGGTACAGAAACGCGCCAGACATTTGGACCATGAAAATACCCCCAAGATACAGTGTCTAGGTTACACCGAAACGTAACTGGAGCCGTGTAATATGAGTCACATGCAGTCTGGTAATTGTCAAGCTGCAACAGTACACACAACAGCAAGCAAGGTGACGTGAAGTCGAGCTGGGAGTGCTCTGAATAATTGTCCGCACCGTTGTCATTTCGACTTCTTTGGCTTGTGATACTTCAAATCCCATTCTAAGTGAATGGAAATGGTGCAGGTACTGTAACGTAGCGCGCTGTTATACGATTGACACCACTTGAGTTTTCGACTGTGTAGGTTATGTGCATGAGCTACTGGATCTCTATCTCATGGTTGTCGGTGTTTATTACCATCCCCGATTCCGGTCTGCAGAAAAACGCTGTTCCTCGGGGAATTCACCTCGTTATATGTCACACTACAACTGTCGAAAGTGGGCACAAAGGTTAGCATGACAGGCTTACCACCACGATTTTCGAGCAAACCATAAAATTATTTGGCTCGACAAGTGAACAAAGTTTCAACAATCTTCTTCATAGGAACAGCAGATCAAGTGTACCCAGTGCAGCTAGGTAAAAACAAATGGAACAAATGAATTACTGACACTTCGGTAACTGGTTGGATGATCGTCGCAAGCAAGGTAGAACATGTTTGGGAACTGGTCTGTGCCAATCATCACACCGGCCATCTGAGCACAAGTGACGTGATATCGAGCCGAGCACGAACCGTGCCAACAGCGGGCCAATGGCAAGTGACCACGGGTAGGTAGTAGACACACTAGACAAGTAGATCGAGATGCGACCAACTTGTTCGCAATCGCGGTTAGTGGCGGCGAGCGTGAATCCGGTCGCGAAAGACGATTACGCTTGAATTTCGAGCGACGACGAAGACAGATACGACGCCTTTCAGCCCGCATGCTATGTTGACACAATGACAAACGGTTTGAACAAGGCATACTGGAAAAAGGAAGCACGATCAAGCGACATCGTTAGCACGATATAAGAGAAGTCTGTCAATTAGACAACTCTGTGGAAAAACGGTACACAGTACAGCTCCATATAGCACAACACGGGGCTACGGTCACGTAACCTAGATTAAACAACTGATTATTTTTGCCCTGAATTCAGGTCACCCGACATTACAGGGAACAGTTTGCAGTCCGTTTTTGTGACCCAAACCCCCAAAGAAATGGATAACTGCAAAGATTCGCGGGATAAACCACTAGTAAACGAAAAAAGCCGAAGCACTTTTAATTTACGCTGCTAACACAATGAACAAAAAGGACACTTTGTAGCTGGTAAAGTGAAATGTGACAGAAACATACGAAACTGACGATGTGACACTGTGCGATAGATTTGCAAGTCACTGCACAGCCCCCTTATACGACGAAACTTCTTGATTACTTGAAGAAAGCCAACAGTGGCATGTAAGATGTCTTGCGCAATGACATTTCGTTCGCATTTCATCGGTTACTTTCGCGGAATTAACATACACTTTATATAGTGGAGGAGCAAGCAGCTGAGCGAAATCAATCTAGTCATGTCTGAGACAGCCAGTCAGGCGACCAAAGCCAGCCGCTGACCAATTAAGTTTATTCTGCTGCATCGATTTTTACAAATACTGTAAGCAGGCCACTACCTACGTGGTCATGAAACAGATGAAAAGGAACACGCTGTCGCTCTCTAGTGAAGAAACGGTGTTTAGCTTCTCGAAGAATTTGGACAGATATGTGAAGAATCTTTCCAATATTGTTCTAAGCAGAACCCAAAAGGAAGCGCTATCAGTCGGGTTAAAGTTGAGTATCCAACAGCAAAAGAACCATCCGATTGACGTGCAGACAACTTGAATGTCTACATGACCAGCTGAAGTCGCTAGAGGCCACTTCAACTGACGCTGCTGCTTGGTTTAAATCTAGATTAGTTGATCTAGCCCACCAATACCAACGAAAACATACCAGCCAGCAATGCCTGATAAGTGAAGAACAAATTAATCAACTTCGCAAAAATACATAACTGATTATTTTACCGTCGGATAAGGGGTCTGGAGTGTTTTCGTGGAATCGTGCAGACTATATCAACATGATGCAGTCTATTCTGTCAGACACGTCAGAGTTCGTTATCGATGAAGATCAAACAGATGCGGTGCAGAGTGTTGAACGCCAGATCAACCGTGCGCTTAAAAACCTACATCAGAAAGGATCGATCGACCAGACTAATCTTGAAAAGCTGTCACCCAAATACAGTTTGACGCCAAGAATGTATGGTTTTCCTGAAACGTACAATATTATCCATGACTGTCCCACCATACCATCGGCTTGCCCAATGATTGGTCCTAGACGTTTTGCTGAAAAGGCGCGAGGATGGGTCACCTTCCAGAAGTGTCTATCGCCGTCTTCAGAGCGTTCTTTAGACCCAAACTAAAGCAGGCTCTCAATATTCCGGAAGCTATCTCGGTACATCGGCTGAATCCTACTGTATGCGCCCAGAAATAGTTGGCCACTAGCCTTTTTCACCATATTGGTAAGAATGCAACTGGTACTCCTTGTTTTCATTCTGATTACTTCCAAACCCGAATTTTTAGACCGATTTATTTCTTCATACAATTTAACAACTGTGAGACCATCCCCATCCTTTCTCAATCCATATTGCGTTATCTTTTTAAGCAGTGCAAATCGATGTACAGTATTTTGGCTCTTGTTTGTTTTCCATAGATTTTCCATCCATATCTTACCTTTTCCATCCAATATGCATGGAGTTTTTAAACCACCTCTTTCTTTTCGGACTCCTAGTACCCTTTTGACCGACAACAATACATCATCAAAATCATGTTTCTTATTAATGAGTACGCCTCAGTTGCATCTTGTTGCTTCCGATTTGGTCACCTGACTGGCTGTCTCAGACATGACTAGATTGATTTCGCTCAGCTGCTGTATGTTAATTTCGCGAAAGTAACCGATGAGATGCGAACGAAATGTTATTGCGCAAGACATCTTACATGCTACTGTTTTTTTTCAAATTTATCGGTGGAAACCAATGTTTCAAACAAATTCTTAATTACTGGTAAATAACAACCAACTTCAAAACAAAATTAGTCAAGTTTTAGGCAATACGTTCCGCAAATATAATGATCAGAACTAGAACCCAAGACTCTCTTCACTCGCATGCAGTCACTCTTGACTAATTCGCCATAAGAAACGAGATTGGCACGGATTAGGAATTGGTAACAGAAAGATCTCGACCAATCTCATCGGTTACAGTAGACCTACTAGGCTCGATAAACGTATATTAAGTCAAACACGTGGTAAATAACGACATTGATTAAAATAAGGTTGTCACACGGGAAACCCACTCAACATTCGAATAAGTCACCATGAGTAAACAAAATTGAAATTTTAAACAAGTGAAGTAAGAAACTACCAAAGCAGATACTACCGGAGGCAAAGTATCGTCCAACTAACAACTTTTTCTTTTTACTGAAGTCGTTGCGATACGCCATTACATATCCCATTCATTGTATACAAAAGCAGATGGTAGCTAATCTGGAACTACCACGGTGCGGTATGTTGAAAATCGTGAGTTCGTGTGATCCCTTTACATTATTATTATCATTGTCAACATTAACTGTAGTATTACGTTAGCTGATCTGTACACACGGCTTTACCTCATTCCTCCACATTTCGAACAGTGCACAAACCTTGAATTAAAGCCACCTATTAGGTTTCACATATTGTCGTATGTGTAACTGTTAGACCGACACTACCTGTATTAGCAATTCTTTACCCGAATTTTTTCAACTCATATCGACGTTAACTAATTCCTTTGTGGCCCTACGTTGTAGCCAAAGACTTGTAATTTAACGCCCAGTTGAAGTAATGCATACCCATCAAGCATAACACGTGTACCGTCTTGTGTGACCTCAAAGTGTTTTAAATTCATCCGAGGACAACTGTTAGATTAAGTACTGAACCTTATATAATACATAATTCGCCAGTGAGCGCATCGTCCTGGTCATAACGTTCACCTATATTTACCTCTGTCAATGAAGGAAAGGCTCGTTTGTTGAAACCAAGATGCGACGTTCAGGGCGTAAAACATGGTCTACATTAACGCTTAGTCATCACATTTTAAGCTGTGAGCCGTAGGTACAACTGTAGGTACAACGGCACGGGCTGCCGTTGGTCCTGATAAGTCCACAAAGCTCTAAATTAATAGTAAGTGAGAATGTATGGCACAGATAAAGAGGAAGGAAATAAACAATCAAGAATAACTGAGTTTCGCAAAACAGAAGAGTCAGTAAGTTTGCGGACACAGGCTCGCCGTTGACTGTGACAGGCTATCATGTCAGATAGCGCTTCCAACCAGCGATGTGGATAGCTGCGAACTCCTTGATCAGGCAGACAGCACCTACCAACCTTGCTGAGCGGAACGGTCAAGGTTTTCATATCCTGTGACCATGTCATCGCTTGGCGTCTTGGACTTTCATTCAACCATCACCAGCCACGCTGAACAATGTCCGGTGGGGTAGACATTCCGTTGGCATAGGAGGCAAATGACCTAACGAGCAGCTCGATTTGCCGTTGATCGAGGCGGTAACACCAGAAATGTAAAATACTGAACATGAGGGAAGAACCCGTTGTGTGGAGAAGCAGATATGCTGTGGGCGTTCGAAGATGCTTATCGGTAACACAACCAAAGATCGTGGAACAGAACTCAGATAATTTTAAACTCTCTCCTATAGACTGTCACAACGTGACGGTGTGTGGCCTACATGTAATCTAACAGGTTGTCCAGAAGAGTGTGAGATATAGGCTGTTTAAATTCCAACTTCATTGTCCCAACATGACTGAAGAAACCACAAGTCCGCTCAAAGCCGAAAACAGTAGGCGGCAAATCGTGCGACACAACAGAGATAGTGGTGATTGTAAACGAACTAACATGAAGAAACTCGTGATTTGTACAACCATTTACCTGGGAGAGTTTGTATTTTTGAGATTTTCCTGACTGGGTGACAATGACCTAGGCCGATTACCACTTCGTGGCATAGTGGTGGGCCGAGCGGAGGGCCTACTTGAGGGCAAGCATGACCGTACCAAAAATTCAGCGCACGTCCGATCCATCGATGATCCTATTTTCGAAAGGTGCCTGTCTGCAATAGGTTCCCGAGAATTTCCTTCGGTATGCGTCTCCAGAGCATGAGTGATTGCTTCAGCTGAGATAGCAGCAGCGCGCAGTGGGATGTTGACAAAACGACAGCCGGGATTAGCCAAAATACAAACAATGTGCGCCCAGTAACGACGTTTTGTGAATCGGTTGACGGGATTTTGAAGAGGCTTCAGTGCGCCACCGCGCATGTAGCATAAAACGCATGACTGTTGAGCAGATTGGATCAGGGATATAGGTGCACCGGAGAATATACACGAAAAGCATCAGGGTAAAATAGTTACTCGGTGCTTCCGTCAAAGCGAGCAAGCCAGCTGTGCACGAATATGACAAAAACACAGTCGCCTACGCATCTGTATGAAAGAAACATTACGAAACATAAGATCTGCATGAAGGGACCGGTTTTTCCAGCTAACTTGGAAACCATCGTCAGTCAGCACAAAGTTGAGACTACAGGTGAATATATCACAAATTGACAAACGGGTGTAAGGAATTCGGTCGCAACACATCAGAAGTGTGCACTGAAAAGGCAGTAAACTGAATGCAAAGAACGACACTGACTGCGAATCGATATGACAGGTGTAAAATTGACCAGCCTGGACAGGGACCCAGAATGAAACGGTAGACTCTACGATCGATAAATCTACACTGATCACATTTCAATTCCAAAGTTGACCACATCATGGCACTAGGCTATCATGTGAACCACAAAAGCCACGGTCCGTAACGAAACGGTGTGTGAAACGTGTTGGAGCAGGCAAGGACTGCACGGTACAAATGCCTATTACGTCCATCTGTCACACACACACACGGTTGGCGACATCCGATTCAGATTAGCCAGTCACAGTGACCGAAGCCAAAAGACGCCTGCGCTTAACCATCACCACAATTGGCTTGCGCTGCACCACTTGTAGTTCCACCCACACACCACATATCCAGTGTAAACCCGAAGGAATAAGACCGGGAAGTGTGCCAGTGGGGCCGTTGTGTCCAGCCGGCAGATGCTGATTAGCCAGTTGATTGGCTAATAAGGAAACTAAACACAGAGGCTACAATGACGAGATCTAGACTAAGAAGAAAGATTTGACGAGATCTAGACTAAGAAGAAAGATTTGTGAAGTGTAATACAGTAATCATTGCAGTATAGGAGTGCAGGTTATTGCATCCGAGAGAAGATAAGGATAAAAAACAAAAACCTCATTGAACTACGAAAAGCCAGAGACCATTCATCATACAGCACATCAACAAAGCTGAAGAAATGAATGGGTAGAAGACTTAAGACACTCAAGTTTCTGAAAAGAGGAGCGGATTAATTGTTAACGACCAGGCTGTTGGCCGATGCAGTCGTTAACAGGAGTGGAATGGATACACTTATGAGCTTATACGAGCTTACATAATCATATCCACACACACAAAAAGAGAGAGAGAAGTGGAGCTCCCATCAAACACGATTCATATGTTTCAATCTGACTTGCGTCGCCTTTGATTAATTACTACTTAGCAGTTTACGCAACAGACAGTCACCTGTCACAATAAAGCGTGGATAGTAGATCCAGTTTGAATGCAAAAGTTACGTTCAGCTAGTCGTTCTGCCTCTTACTCAAAGATCAATGGGAGTGCTGCTGGGTGAAGTGTTACACATGACAATTATCATTGAAGTCATTCATAGATAACGTGAAACTTGGAAACCGAGTCCAGATGAAAGTTGTCTGGAGTCAAACTAATAACTTCATAACCAATTAAGAACGAATGCGTCATGGAAGCGAAAAGTCGTAGCTAGAAAGTCCGCAAAACGTACAGTGCACAAGCTAACTTACTGGCCTATGCCCAGCTAGACAAGCATCACACGTCCATTCCACCACTTCCAGTGATGACCCCACATTTGACGGGAGTTTCGTATCTGCTGCAACCGTTTTTGAGCACACATCGCGAACAACACCGTCGGTGATGCCATAGCACCGTGCGTGTACAGTGAGAAAACAATTAGAACACTGAAGGATTTGGCTCTTGTGTGTTGATGTCGCTGACACGCTCAATGAGAAAGATTCCTCATCCGCACATGAGAAGTAGGCTACCTCGGGTATGTGAGGTACACTCTCAGCTACTCGCGCAGAGACCGGGACAAGAGAGGACAGAATTCTTCCAAGATGCTGTGTTAGATCCAGTTTGAATGCAAAAGTTACGTTCAGCTAGTCGTTCTGCCTCTTACTCAAAGATCAATGGGAGTGCTGCTGGGTGAAGTGTTACACATGACAATTATCATTGAAGTCATTCATAGATAACGTGAAACTTGGAAACCGAGTCCAGATGAAAGTTGTCTGGAGTCAAACTAATAACTTCATAACCAATTAAGAACGAATGCGTCATGGAAGCGAAAAGTCGTAGCTAGAAAGTCCGCAAAACGTACAGTGCACAAGCTAACTTACTGGCCTATGCCCAGCTAGACAAGCATCACACGTCCATTCCACCACTTCCAGTGATGACCCCACATTTGACGGGAGTTTCGTATCTGCTGCAACCGTTTTTGAGCACACATCGCGAACAACACCGTCGGTGATGCCATAGCACCGTGCGTGTACAGTGAGAAAACAATTAGAACACTGAAGGATTTGGCTCTTGTGTGTTGATGTCGCTGACACGCTCAATGAGAAAGATTCCTCATCCGCACATGAGAAGTAGGCTACCTCGGGTATGTGAGGTACACTCTCAGCTACTCGCGCAGAGACCGGGACAAGAGAGGACAGAATTCTTCCAAGATGCTGTGAAAACAATAACATGACCTAACTCTCATAAACACGGAATTTGAGAAAAAGGACAAAGTGATTCACGGTGAACTGATAAACTGGATAATACATCATTTTCACTGCACGATATCTCAATGCCACCTTCGGGTGTCGTGGAGGGGTTTTTCAAGATTCTATATCAGTGCAAGAGAATCCAGGAAGTTACCCTAGTATTGCTTGTATCTCCAGAATAGTTCTAACTAAACGGATCAGGCCAGCATGGTGGCACAGAGTATGGAAACGCATGGGTTACACTGAAGTTCCAACATGGTGCGAGGGTTCACACTAGTAAACGCCAGTGGACTACGGGACACACCGGGACGATGTAAAAGAGAGGTGACCAAAAAAGGGCATATCCTATCAATGTTGGTGAACACAGCCACTTCTCAGTTAGGTATAATGAGCAGATTTGGAGACTCTAATGTATCCCTGTTTCCACTATCTGCCCCACTGCACCGACATGACCTTTTCAGGTTGCACAACTTTAGGAATACAGGACAATCCTCCTTGTACCTTTCAACACCGATATCAAATCACGGAAAAATAATGCTTGGATACGATAAAGTGGAAAACCGACAAACTGGAAGGAAGTACTAGCACCACTATATATATATATATTGTCCCATAGTATATAATTCAATTTCACTTCATAGTGGACCAACCAAAGAAGCCTAAATTAGACTTGGCGGCTCTCCGATTTTCAGACATTGAGAGCACAAAGAAATAAATGAATCATCAAGCGAAGAACAAACCAGAAGCAAGATCAAAACGGCCCACATGCACTACGGTGAAATAGTTCATTCATTCATGAAGGCGGAATTACACCAAAGTGAATATGGAATAGTCGCAGGGCTGTAATAGCTACCGAGAGAATTACAACTAAAGTGCCTGGTAGAGAACTTAGCCCCTCTGCCGAAGACATGCAGACCATGCTGAACAAGGTGAGTGACCGGGCTGGTTTGTATGGAATGCGCTTCGCACCTTCAAAGTGCAAAGTGCTGCTTCAAGACTGGGGCATTTCCACCCCTACTTTCTTCATTGCAGGTAATCCGCTTGAGACTGTTGACAGTTTTACATACTTAGGTAGC
>QNGE01002211.1:71378-115850 GCA_008508345.1 Paragonimus westermani
TCAAAAATATCAGCGATGGACGGTATTGGTACGACTGTATTCTGTGTTACCTCATTCAGCCGTCTAAAATCCACACAAAAGCGGTACTTCCCGTTGGACTTCTTCACCAGGAGAACAGGCGAGTTGTACGGACTGTTGACTTCTTCGATAACAAGCTCGCTCAGCATGTTCTTTATTTGTCTCTTCAATTCCTCCTCAAGATGAACCGGTATCCTGCGGGGTCCGTGAGGTCGAAATGTTCCGGTTGTTGGTATTCCATGGGCAATTCAGTTGCAAAATCCGTACGGATCATCGTCATTCGTAAATACTTCGGCGTATTTCTCGACCGTGGACTGGAGCAAAGGGGCTGTGCAACTAGGAGTTTTAACCTTGCGTACTTGGTTGACGCTATCATTTCGCTGTCCTATGAGCGTCAGGGAGCCATACTTGGTTGACAACTTTTTGAGCTTCAAGTCAATCACGGCATCTGTTGCAGCGAAGAAACCGGCTCCGAGTATCGTTTGCCTGGTTTCTGGGGACACAATGAAACGGTGCTTTACGATATGACCGCCGATACGTACCCCACATTCTTTCACACCGTCAACCAGTAGACTATGACCTCCAACCGTACTGATCATCATGGATGTCGGTTCTAGGTTTTGCTTTTCGGCAGGAGCAATCAGCGAAATAGCTGTCCTTGTATCCAATAAACACTGTTCTACCTCTCCATCAACTTCAACCCGTGTGTGTACGGCCCCCTTCACAATCGCTCCCATTACTAGTTGACCCGCCCAACAAAAAGAACAATCACGAAACACTTTATTTTTAGACCTCTGAGAACGCCGGATTGGACAATCCTTCTTCCCATGTCCTTTTCCCCCACATATGAAGCAGCCTCCTGGTTGATCGTTCTTCCGTGCTGCTGTTTTCAGGGCAGCTACATCTGCTGCGAGTTGCTCCATTGTCTTCTACATTACCTCCAGTGTCTTCTTGTCCGTACCGCTGTTTGCATCTAATGAAGCCACGGACATTACTGCCGACTCCCGCGTCACCTTCGCCAGATCGTCAAGGTCCATTGGCCAGGCGAAATGGGCAATACGGACTTGGTCGCGAACCGCCATCGGGAGACCTTCAATAAACTGTTCCGTTAACAACTGTCGTCGTGATTCTTGATCCAATCCTGGCAGAGCCCTGTCCAGCAAGCCTTACAGAGTGGCGGCAAACACGGACGGGTCTGCTCCTTGTCCAAGCCTGGCCGCCTTGAACCGCCGCATGGTCTCCTGGCGGTCGGCAGGGCTGTCAAACGCAGCCACCAGCACCTCCTTCGCAGCGGCCCACTCCCTCTTCGCGCTGCGTCCAACACCGCCTTCGCCCTGCCCTTCACCAGCGTCCGCAGGGCAGCTAACTTTCCACGGTCGGTCTTCACTCCGACCACTTCGGCCACGTCCTCCAAGTCCTCCAGGAACGTCCGGACGTCTCCATCCTCGAATGGCTGTGGCCAGGGAATCTTCATCCTCGCGTTCGTCACGGCACCAGTTGTTGTGTCCGCAAAAGACGCTTGGCCAGCAAGTTGGTTTATTGCGCAAACATCCGTACAGCTCATGTCAAAAACTAAACCACAAACGTGTACACTCATTTTCACGACAGACATGCCCTCACATACATTGGGTGACAGTACGTTGTCATTCGCCTTGGTAAAAGTTCTCACACAGCATGTACACACTGTTCCGATAGTCTCTTCTTGTCCGTCGTGTTCGGGGCTTGTCCTTTTGTTCCTGAATGTTCCCCTGCGGGTATTACACTACTTGTGAGTAGTACACTATTCACAGCGAAACTGCCTGTTATACAACAGTAGTACGACGGAGCCAATGAAACTTTGTGAAAGGTCCGTGTTATATCGTCGGGCGATTGGGTAATCTGTGAGAAGAGCGGATCGGTGTAAACAGACTGTTTTGTGCTGTAAGACCATTGTTATCAGTTTGAACAGCATGCGAAAAGTCACGCAAAAGCTTCGCCGTACAAAATGGGAAACACTCCACACGTTACCTTATCCTGGTCAAATCGCCGTAGTAGAATACAGCCCAGTGGGCGCTTTCGCCACTCCTAGCGTCAGCTTCACTCATAACCTGAGGTTAGGCCTGGCTTTTTGCTGCATAGTGTTCCGGCGCTTACGTTTAATGTCGACATAGCTGGCAAAAGTTTCTACTCAAAGGTTACCGCTCTCTCCAGATATTATTATTTCATTACCGAGTTACCGCAATGTATTCCCTTGAGCTCTGCGTTCATAAACTACCCCCACCAGAGAAGCCAAGTAGTATTGCGTTTTTAAACCACTAATAGACGTTCGGAAAAATGAAATGTTCAGTGTGCGGTGTATTGTCCACATGTTTCTCTTTAACCACCCTGATTGGGTAACGAGGCTAGAACTCTAAATTTTTACCTTCTCTTCACCGGTACGAATTTGTATTGACGGACCGGTTCATACTAATAACTGCCGGTATTTTCACTTAATGTGTACTACTAATTATGTGTTGACGGCATTACACTCCTACTTGGGCGTTATGCTAATATTTGACACTAATGTAATGCCAGTTCCCTCGTGTTTGAATAACCCTCTGCTTGTTTCACGCCACAACACAAAATGGTGGAAGACTTGTTAAACTCAAGTTGCGGGTCAGTTACGCTATCCGACATGGCAGCATGCCACAATTTCTGGCTGCATTCTTTCCACTGCTAACTCTATTTGGTCTTATCTAATTTTGCCTCTTGTTGGTTTTTGTTTTAGAATGTACCTTGTGAGTTCTGCCCTGGATGGGGTCTCGAGCGACCTGGTCAGTCTCGTGGCCGTTCATTTCTCTCTGTTTATAGCGTAGGCCATGAAATTACACAGATGTAAAATGCAGCTAGCCTCAGCTATGTATGACTTTGTTTCACTTTTATCGTGTATCATAAACCACTTGTATCAACGTTTACACCGGACTCGGGTATACTAGGCTCCATGCTGATTCGATTTCATAGCCCTTTTGCGCGACTCTGAATCGGACTTTCATGTCCGCCTGGATTGAACCGAAAATTTTGATCAATGGGGTTCGCTATATTGACGGATCACTACGCACCCACTTCAGCCACCAATGATGGTACCTTTGGCTGACTCGATTTTCAGGTCGGATTCTCACGTCAAACGGTTGTTTGAACACAGTTGTTTAGGCACTCTTTAAAAGGCCGACTCTCCTTTAAGGTCGATGGTGTATACCAGCTATTCCATCGTCGTCTGGTTACCTCTGTCGCGAGAACATACAAGGCGGTCTTCCCAGTGATTGTTATCAGAACATCCCGGATTCCAACGCCCTTTGTGAAATAGCCGTTACTCTAGTCAGCCAAATCCAGTGTTGTATATGACAATCGATGTAGGTGCAGAGCTGGACTGAGCGCCAGTTGCGAACCAGGCTCGTGGAGCGCATCCCGAAGTGAATCAAAACGGGTCACGCATGTGTACGACGTCATAGCCGCGGTTAGGAAAAAGGAGCGTGCATTATCCATCACAAATCATATTCTAGTGACGCAACACCAATGCGATCCTACAACAACATTTCGCGTTATCTACACTGGGTCGCACAGGCGAGCGCTCCGCTATGCTGAAGCTGTTGTCATCCGAACTCGTGTTATACGTTCAGAAACAACTGATTGTGGGGCTCTCGATACCATGGTAGTGACAGTGGTTGTGAACTCTGACAGTTCCTTACTGGTGAGTAGTAAGGTATTCCGGTTTTTCATATAGACTGGACATCACCCACAACTGATCGCAGCTATGGCATTCCAATAGACTTTGTAGTCGGTCGCTTTCAAAAATAAACACTAGACCCGAGTTTCGCTCTCTTCATGACTCGCCAGTAGTGCATATCCTTGCCACGGCCGGGACTAGAACTCCGGCCACGCTTTCATGAGGCGAAGTCTGTGGG
Organism: Paragonimus westermani; assembly: GCA_008508345.1. Taxonomy (NCBI): domain Eukaryota; kingdom Metazoa; phylum Platyhelminthes; class Trematoda; order Plagiorchiida; family Troglotrematidae; genus Paragonimus; species Paragonimus westermani. Next base: position 75,317 of record QNGE01002211.1, read on the forward strand.
AATGCGGCAGCTGAAATCAGTTGTGAGCGATATTTGATTTATATGAAAAACGAAGATCTGCCACTCAGTAATAAAAACACCGCTCAACGAGTTGATTTCTGTGATTTTAACTTGGGAAGGATTCCTCGTCGAGGGGTCATGGATTGGAATTAACAAACAGTTACTGTCTTCTCTCGAGGCGACCAGGCAACCTGATCACTACTCACAAGCGAAAGCGGTTGAGCGTTCACTTAATTCAGACAGTTGGCTGTCTCTGTTATTTTGTTTGCCATCTCATATTAATATATAAATGGTCTGTATGATGCACTCGTAAAGATGTAGCAAAATTTGTCTAGACAAATCGTACAGCATCGGCCTATCGCCCTCCATATTCACATGCTTATTATCATCGGTAATGTGCAAATGTGGTCTACTAGGATGCGTGTTATATCGGAGTAGTTGTATGTTTGACCAAACTGTCGGTTCATCCCTGTTCTCTATTCAAGTTGTCTAATGAGTGGTGCACAGAATGTTTAGGGAAGCATGTTTGTTTGAGACCGGGAACCCCTTTTGTGTTCCCTCAGAGGTGCTTCGTGACCAGCGAATCATATGAAACTAAGTCTGCTGCATTTTCATCATCATTGGGGGTTATCGGTAGCGTCCTTTAAATCTCATGGTAATTGTTCTCCATCCACTTAGATGACCTTTCAGTCTGTTCTGCCGTCCTCTGTGAACAATCGAGGAGTTAGTCAGCAGTGAAATTGTCGAGATAATAGTTTAATGCATGAAATGTTACGGTCTGTAGTATTCCATCGTAGTATTCACATGTAGGATGGCAACGCTGATTTTATTCACCGGAACGTCGGAATGTTGGTTAGGTGATTCATTAAACATTGTTGGCAGATGTGTACAGTAGTTCCTACTACACACGAGAAAAAGGACGTTTGAGCACATCTGAGGACGTCGTTTTTGCACACGGTCATCCATCTGTACAATGGCGCATAGATATCGAATATCTATCGTTGTGCAAGGTTTTTGTAGGGTTTGACGATTGTCAGCACGATTCAGCTCACAAGGCGAGGAGATAGTCTGAGAGTGATTCAAGGTCCTCGATTCAGAGTACCTGTATTATGTGCTCGTGTTGGAAAGCTTCCTCCAATCTGAGAGCTAGCTATCCTCATTATTGACGGTGCAAATGTAACAGTGAGTGTCGTTTCGTTTTGTTTACCAAAAAATTTCGCTCAGCTAGGCTCCTCATCTCGTACTGCCGAAATTCCAGTGGGGTCACCTTGGTTCACTCCCACATGCGCAATCTCCTTGGTCTGAGTTCAGTTCGCCACCATGATCATCATCAAAACAGCCATGAGCCTGACCAAAAGGTAATCATCGAGATGCGCAAGCCGTCACACCATGTCAAGGTACAGTATCACCGTGATGGAGATGGAGAAAACGATTCTCCTCGATAATAACTTTAACAAAGAATACGTTCTCAACCAAAGAAATCTTCAGCAGGGTTGTCCGCACTGTTGCTGAAAAAATGCGATATTTAACAGCAGTAGGGTTACAAAAGCAACTAGCGCACGTAATTAATGCGAGTGTTTGTGCCACTAATCTCTCTACGCGTCTGTTCGTTTGCTGATGTAGATCTTCAACAATCTCGAATAACTTTCCACCTGGCACGAAACCCTAAGCTATGTGCTCTTTGGTGCTCAAAGCCGACTGACTTTACTGTCGAATTTCTATATAATCGTTTGATCGGAATCTACGCACCGTATTGCGCTGTTTGTTCCTATGTGTGGTCACCACAGCATCTTGGAAGAATTCTGTCCTCTCTTGTCCCGGTCTCTGCGCGAGTAGCTGAGAGTGTACCTCACATACCCGAGGTAGCCTACTTCTCATGTGCGGATGAGGAATCTTTCTCATTGAGCGTGTCAGCGACATCAACACACAAGAGCCAAATCCTTCAGTGTTCTAATTGTTTTCTCACTGTACACGCACGGTGCTATGGCATCACCGACGGTGTTGTTCGCGATGTGTGCTCAAAAACGGTTGCAGCAGATACGAAACTCCCGTCAAATGTGGGGTCATCACTGGAAGTGGTGGAATGGACGTGTGATGCTTGTCTAGCTGGGCATAGGCCAGTAAGTTAGCTTGTGCACTGTACGTTTTGCGGACTTTCTAGCTACGACTTTTCGCTTCCATGACGCATTCGTTCTTAATTGGTTATGAAGTTATTAGTTTGACTCCAGACAACTTTCATCTGGACTCGGTTTCCAAGTTTCACGTTATCTATGAATGACTTCAATGATAATTGTCATGTGTAACACTTCACCCAGCAGCACTCCCATTGATCTTTGAGTAAGAGGCAGAACGACTAGCTGAACGTAACTTTTGCATTCAAACTGGATCTAGTATCCACCCCTTATTGTGACAGATGACTCTCTATTGCGTAAACCGCCAAGTAGTAATTAATCAAAGGCGACGCCAGTCAGATTGAAACCTATGAATCGTGTTTGGTAAGAGCTCCACCTCTCTCTCTCTCTCTCTTTATGTGTGTGTGTGGTAATATCAATGTATCCACTCTACTCCTGTTCGTTGACAACTCAATCGCTTCCCTTTTCAGAAACGTGAGTATCTGTGATCTTCTATCCATTCTTTTCTTCGGCTTTGTCGGTGTATTGTATGATGAATGATCTGCCTGGCTCTTCATAGTCCAATGCGAACTTTGCTTTTCATCCCTATCTTCTCTGGGATGCACTAACCTGCACTCCTATACTGCAATGCTTCTTGTATTACACTTCAGAAATTTTTCTTCTTAGTGTAGATCTCGTCATTATAGCCTCTCTCTGTTTAGTTTCCGAGAGATAGGGGTTTCCTTTCCTTATTAGNTTATCTTCTCTGGGATGCACTAACCTGCACTCCTATACTGCAATGCTTCTTGTATTACACTTCAGAAATTTTTCTTCTTAGTGTAGATCTCGTCATTATAGCCTCTCTCTGTTTAGTTTCCGAGAGATAGGGGTTTCCTTTCCTTATAAGCCGATCAAGTGGCTAACGAGCATTGGCCGGCTGGACAGAAAGGCCCCACTGGCACACTTCCCAGTCTTATTCCTTAGGGTTTACACTGGATACGTGGTGTGTTGGTGGAACTGCAATTGGTGCAGCGCAAGCCAATTTCAGTGATGGCTAAGCGCAGGCGTCCTTTGGCTTCGGTCACTGTGACAAGCTAATCCGAATCGGATGCCGCCAACCGTGTGTAATCTCTCAATTAAACCTTTGGCTGCCACGGTGTTGACGGATTAAAAACGTGCCTACTTTAGACACAAACAAAAATAACTTAATAGATGAGAGGCGGAAGTGGAGAATAATAGAGAGGATAAAAAAGCGAAGAGACAAAGTAGCCAAAAGAGGAACGGGTCGATCAGGAGGCTCAATAAAATATACTCTATCGGAGAACTCTTGCTGAGTTAATCCTCTACTCAGCCGCCGCCCCCCTTCTTCGGAAATATTTCCTTCCAGCATTTGTTAAGTTTGGACTTGACGCCGATAAGTATTGTAGCCGGGTTCACTTCTGTAGGCCGTTTAGTCCAAGTGTCCACTAGACTACATAGAAGGGTATTAGCCTAAACGTTTGCTCAGGTTCTTTCGTAGGTTCCAGTGTGAGTCCCGTGCACTGTTTTCAGTAGCGGTATGTAACCGTTTATCTGCCTTTTCAATCCTCAAAGAACGTACCAAAGATGATGATGGATTTCATACGACTTAGGTAGTCCACCATCTGCTTAGCAAAACACCTTGTTAACCGGCGTTGGTTTTTTTTGTTTTCGTAACATTTCTTAATAGAAAACAACTTTTGAAAGCAGTGCTTTAGATTCACTCGCACGAACGCCTGGTATAATGGCACGAGCACAGCAGGATATTTAGACAACATTCATCTCAGATGTTAGTTAAGTGGTCGCCTATCCTTACAAACCGCACTTTGACATTAGACGCCCGGCTTGAAATCCTCAAAGACTTGGGATCCCAGGTCTTGTGTTAGAAAAGACCTTTGTGACCTACCAATTTATCGAACCGTCCTGCACACTGCGCCAGCTGACCACGCCTACCTAAGTTGAGTGAAAGCCCCCAGTCAATAGTCCAATTATATACAACGCTAAAATCCAATTGTAGTGATGGTTCCGTGGCAAATTCTGCAATCCTAAAACACACGAATACATAGAACGGAACACCGTCTACTTGCTAGATCGTTCGCATAGATAAGGAACAATAGAGCTCATGGAATCAACCCTTGAGACATCTTATTAAATCCCTCTTGTGCCCAAGAGAGCGCTCTAGTGATACATGGAAGTGTCAGTTTTGTAGGCAGCCTGCAATAGCCTACTGAGCCAAACGCCTCCCTGAAGTCCATGTAGTGTACATCGATACACTCTCCAATGTCCATTCGCCAGATTGTTCCGTCGAGGAATCTGTTAACTCGTCAAGTGCAGATCCCTAAAAGATTGTGCACGCAAGGCTCGCGGGGCAGTAATTGGAAACATTCTCTCTACTACTTTTGTGCATAGACAGTGTCGCCTCTCAGTCCACCGGCAACTCCACGATTTTTAATGAGGGACCAAGCAGTACTTCCCATGACCCGGCAGAGAAATTGACGAGGTTTTAAGACGGCTGGATACAGACAAGCTGGAACTGTCGTCTCAGTTAGTAAATTGTCCAACCTGGTGAGAATCCACCAATGTGACAGTGACACCGGCCACCATAGGCAAATGCGAGAATATCGACATACCATTTTCCGGCGCCCCAGGCATGTACTTTTCCAAACTAAATTAGTTTTTTTGGCCCTCCTGAATCTGCGTGCGTATCTTGCCCAAGCTTAGTTCTAACAGTCTATATCTATTTGAACAGCTGCTTTCGGTTGTCCACGCTAATTCTAAACAGTCGAGCGCTGCTGGACCTTTCCTTCTAAATTCATTGCATGCAGGAGACGATGTCTTCGGGCTAGATCCGCACAATAGTTCTGTTCACAATGAATAATTCTTTGATGACATCAATGAGACAGTACGTTTACTAGGTTCGACTATATATATCAGATAGATATACGCATTTTTTTCACAATATACTTATATATCAGTCACCACATGCTTTCACATGTTCGCAGATATTTCCCCATACACCTCAGGTATTTCTGATACATATGATCTACATATATATTACACACCTGTATACATTACACATATGCCGGCTACAAGCCTACTGCGTGGGCAACCAATGAGAAAATTCGGCTTCAAGGTCACCCGGCGTATTATTAAGCGGCTCAAACTATCTTTTCCCGAGTATGAATGGAAACCGGCTCCCCACGACGGAGTTTGAAAGTCCCACCTCTACTTCGTCCTTTTCAAGGACGATGGGCGGAACAACGCACAACACAATCAGCGATTCGTATACGGGTTCGCGGCTGGAGGCCCAATCTAACCAGGTCCGGCCACTTTGTTCGTTTCGACGTCCGGCGGTTTTCTGTTGACTTGAAAGGCAGTCACTGAAAACGGGGTGTAGCACCGCATCTGGGAGTTATAGAAAGTTCCAAGAACAGAGCGAAATAATAATCCAGCAGAACAGGATAAATTGATAATCCAACAGTTCAATAAGTAGATGAACATCCAATAACACTCTGAGACGGTCCATAGAAGAGCAGCTAACAACCTCTAGTGGTAGGTCGTTCCTGTGTTTGATAACTCTATAAGAGAAGAACTGTTGTCTTAGGAAGGTCATCTTAGGAAGGTCCGAGGTCGAAGCTTATAGAGCTACTTGTCATGACCTCTTCGACAATTACCGCTTACCGTGTTCAAGAATTGTTGCACGAATCCTGTGATCAAGCGAAAGTGTGTGAGAATTAAGTCGCTGCGGTGTCTGCGAAACCCAAGTGGATAAAAAACAAGAATTTCGAGGCGAGATTCGTAGGGGAGGTGCCATGAGCCAGCGACTATTTGGTGGCTACTCGCTGGACACGTTTATTGTGTGTCCTTCTTCAAACCGGCGTGAACGACTTGATCAGCATATTCGGGCATTGGTTTTATATAGACCCTGTAAAGCGTGTGAAAGGCGTTTCGGCCTACGTGGGTATAAGCTCATCCCGAGTCACAAATCCCCATTTACCGGCCAGCTAGTGGTAATATGCAAAGGGTAAACCAAACCACAGCCCTAGATCTTTCCTGAAGTCTACTTCCGTGTTATCTAATACACGTTGTGCATCGTGCATCGCGAATAGGTCCCCGGAGTCTCCTCCGAGTGACGTCCGCACACTTGCTGTTGTTTAAAGTGGGACTCCAGTCAATCTCCAATGCATGGATGTCACACGCATTCCAGATTTTTGAGTCATTAGCATAAAGGGGGCGTTGCTTGAGATCAGCTCGAGAAGATCATTGAGGTAGAGCAGAACAACAGTGGAACAAGTACCGATACTTGAGAGACTCCCACAGAGACTGGGGATGGAGACGAAAGACCCGAACCGAACGTTCTGTTACACAGAAAGCAAGTAATCCGTCGCAGAATCTCTCCTCGGATCCCATAAGCTTCTAGTTTATGCACGAGAGGACCATGTGGGACACGGTCAAAAGCTTTGGCAAAGTTGAAGGAGAAAGCATCCGGGATATGACCATTGTCTTTGGCCTCCGGTAAGCTATTCATGAAGATTACCATATAGGTTATGCATGGCCGATCGGGAAGGAAGCCCTGCTGAGTCGAATTGAAAAGGGTGTTTGGAAAGGAATATCTAAGTGTGACGTGTTTTAACGGTAGCTCCATTATCTTGCATGGGATGTTGATAAGACTTATCGGCCGATGACTCGCAGGTGAGTGACGATCGCCTGTTTTAAATATAGGTTTGAGGGTGGCCACTTCCCATACCTCCGGAAGAGTGCCTGTCCGAAGTGTCTGTTTAAACAGATCAGTGAGAGGCATCGCCAAACCGAGGGCCGCCTCTTTGAGGGTCCGGGGATGGATCGCATCTGGTCCCATGGTACCATATGAATTAACCTTAAGCAATGGATCCTGAACGTGGAACACGGACAAGTCAACTGTTAGGAGTGGGTATTGGAAGTATTTTAGTGAAACAGTTGGATGCCAGGTTTGCGGATCCACATTGTAGACTGATGAGTAGTGTTCTCTGAACACCTCGGCAACCACCTGGGGGTTGGAGGAGGTTTTCCCGTAGAGGAGCCGTAGATAAAGCGCTGAGAGCATAGTTTTTCTCTAACGACGCATGCAGTTGAAAAGAAAATTCTTATTCTCGTGAGCTACCTGTAGGATTTTTGACTGTACCTGTTGGGCATGTTGACAGATTTCCCGCTTGCACCCGTTTCGTGCACAGCGGAAGGCCGCCAGATCCTCTGGCCTACCTGTAAGCTTTTGCTTAGAGAATAGACGAGAACGTACTTCAAGAAGTCGACGTATTTGCCGCGGAAGCGGTGCATGAGAGGAGAACATCCATAGTTTTCGAAGAACAAATGCCTCATCAGTTTCGGTGAATGACAGTTTTAAAGGAAAGGTAGTTTAAGTTCACTGAGTCGAATGTAAGACTGAGTGTGCTTAAGAATGTCCTTAGTGCTTCGAGGTCAGCTTTCTGGAAGTTTTGGAACGAAGTCTTTGTTACAGCGTTTTGGAGCCAGTAACAGATAAAGTCAAAGGTTGGTAGCATGTGGTCACTATGCCCTAGCGGCGGTTTGATGACCACCCTATCTACCAGGTGAGCCTCGTTCGTAATGACCAGATCGAGCAAGGAGGGTGTCTGTCCTGGACGGTGCCTTGTAGGTAGATCGACATGCTGTGTCCAGGCTTTCTCACGGATCAACATTGCCAAGGTTTTTGAGAACCCACAATCACGACCCTCGTGAGACGCCGCCATAGAGTTGAGATTGGGTGTGTTGAAGTCACCTATAATGAGAAGATATGAGAAATGCTGAGTAGACGTGAGTCTGTCTGGGTTAGCAAGGATGGCCTCGTCGTCGGGTGCACTGCATGACGGCTAACGGTACATATCACCGGCGAGAAGCGTGTCACATTCCTCTGGGAAAGTTAATTTCCCTACGATAACTGGCACTGGGAGCTTCTGGCTCAGGATAACGGCGCAGCCTCCCAGGCGTCCACGGGAGGAGTCAGTCCGGTACGAAGAGTAACCAGGGACATGCATTTCATTATCACTGATATCCGCGGAAAGACAAGTCTGTGGTAAAGCGAAAATGTGAGGGTTAGTGTCGTGGATCAGCTGTCTGATTTCCGGTAGTTTGTTCAGAAGGCTCAGTCAGTTGGTGTAGACGTACTTTGGGGCTACTTTCTCCTATGGCTGAGTGCAAAAAGAGACAGAAGTGCCTGAGGAGGAGTAGCGAGGAGGTGTGTGCGTAACTAGCGGTATGGTTTCGTGAGCCCTCCTTGGGGGTGGTAGCCGTTTCATCACAACCTGGGCATATGTGAGCGTCCCTGTGGGACGCTTCGTCCGCTTCTGTTGGCCCCAGGTCGATGATCTTCGGATCGCCCTCGCTTTCAGGGCTACTGGAGGGTGCTTTACAGTTTTGCACCCTCGAAAATTTGTATCGGGTTGTAGATGAGAATGAAAAGTCAGATACATCCAGTAAACTCCCTTGATAGTATCTTCCAAGAACTACTGCACGAATTACCCCTTTATGACTATGTTTCGAACAACACTAGTTTTAGAGGAACAGATACGCCCTCTATCCTGGTTCTGGTACTAACAGGTAAAGAAAATGTGGTTGAAGACATCACCTATGAAACTCCACTGGGACCAAGGGACCATCTGGTACTTGTTTCGACTATGTGTGCAACGCAGAAATGTTGAGCGAGGCACACAAAACGATAAGAAAGGTAAATTTCGTAAAACTATCAAATGCCTTCATAACATTACAGACTGGAGTGCGGAAAGTAGCGACGTGCATCAGCATTGGCCCAGACTGATAGGGGGACTTCGGAATGAAATAGAATTGCACTCATACTATGTCCCGAAGCAACCAAGAAAAGGTTTTCAATTTCAAGTAAGAAGCCGAACACGGAAATGGATAGCGGTTCGAAATGCTGCATGGGGAGACCATCAACAGCACGTCACATCAGAATCTTGGGAAAAATATAGACTAAGAAATAAAGTCACCAAACTCGTCAAAGAAGATAAACAGAAACACCAAACACAAATAATAAGGAAAATGAAACAAAACCCAAAGCTCCTTTACCAAATTGTTAACAATCAGCCAAAAGTAAAACCAGGAGTTTCACCGTTACAAATTTCTGAAGGCACAACTGCCACTGCATCCGCAGCTGCTGAGGAACTGGCAAACTTTTATTCCACAGTCTTTTGTCCCAAAGAGTGTGTAACTCTCAAGCTGCATCCGCTTCTTTCATCCACCGACACACTTCAAGACATGACTGTGAACGCGGGGAGTGTGCTTCTCATACTCCTCTGTTTGAATACGAAAAAATCCCCTGGAGCTGACGAAATAACGCTGCTCATTCTTAAGCAATGTGCTCGCTCCTTGTATACATCTCTCACAGATCTGGTTAATCTGTCACTAAACTGCAGTATGGTCCCCATGGACTGGAAGTGTGGCACAATCACTCCAATCTTCAAAGGAGGAGATCGCTCAGATGTGTCCAACTACAGACCTGTTACACTATTACCAGTGATCTCCAAAGTGCTTGAACGACTGGTGACGAATAAACTTACCAAACATCTTGAAGGAAATATCATACCCTCGATTGCACAACGTGGTTTCAGAAAGAGTCACTCCTGCCTCTCCAACCTCCTCCTAACTCTCGATGACTGGACGCTGGCTATAGACAACGGCAATCCTATCCATGCTTGCTATCTGGATATGTCCAAAGCCTTCGACCGTGCAAACCATAGCATACTTTTACAGAAGCTAAAACAACACGGTATCACGAGTAAACTATTGGCTTGGTTAGAGAACTACCTGATGGACCGTGTTATTCAAGTCAGAATCGATGGTACTTTATCAAAGCCAGTTGCGGTCACAAGTGTAGTATTTCAAGTATCGGTTCTTGGGCCAACGCTCTTTCTAATCTACGTTAACGACATACCAAACCTTGTTCGATGTAAAATTATCTTATTTGCAGAAGATATCAAGTTATGGGCGAGTATACGTACCTCTGAAGACCGTGTACTTTTGCAGGAGGACCTCAACGCACTATATGAATGGTCATTGAGAAACAAATTACCCTTCAATTTTCAAAAATGCAAAATGCTCAACGTAGGAAAATGTGTTGAATTCACCTACACACTGGGTCCGCATCGTCTTGCATGGAACACCGACGAAAAGGACTTGGGTGTTTGGATTAGTAGCAGCTTAAAGACCTCATTACAGTGTACTGCTGTCTACAAGCGAAATTAAAAAATCCTGGCACTGTTGGAACGGATCTTTGGTAGATTCACAAGACAGACGCTGCCCAGTATACTCAACACGTATATCAGACCAACGATGGAATATGCTGTCCAAGTCTGGTCACCAAGGCTCCAAAAGGATATAGTTCTGCTACAGCGAATATACCACTGAGCTACAAAGTTGGTGACTGGACTCCAGAGTAAACCATATGAGGAGAGGATTGAAAGTCTTAAGTTGTTTGACTTCTGCTATCGCCGCATCAGAGGCGATTTGATCCTTACATACAACATATTACACACACCGAACCACCCGCTCCAAAAACTGTTTGTCCGGCGAGAACCGCAAATTAGCAGGACTCACGATTATTTGCTGGCAGTATCGCATTCGCGAGGAAACAACCGGAGGTATTTCTTTGCAGTCCGCGTGTGTTTCGCCTGGAATTATCTACCCCAACATGTCGCTCACTCACCCAAGTTAAATATTTTCAAAACTAATCTAGACTCATTTTTATCTACACAACCAAAAATCGAACCCCCACACAGTGCTTAACTTCTGTATTAAAAAACTCACGAACGCATTTTTGTTTTTCATTGTACGCACGTTACATACTTCCATCCTGTGGTAATTGTAAAGCTGATTGCTTCTTATACCATTAAAACCTTGAATTACCTTGAATTACAAAATTCCACGATCCAGCCGAGGAGAGAGCCGCCGGAACGAGACAAGTTTGGGTCATTTTTGATGCAAGGAGCATCCCAGCAGACTCACTAGGCTATAAATCTTAGGGATAAAATATGCCTCAAATGAACTTTTTGGATTGAGATTGTTGGGGGTTCCATAAGAAGAGTGGTGGTCCTTAACACCTTTGGGATCTGCAATTCTGGCCCATTACATATCCATAGGCGCTTGATCGTCCAATGGAATGGGGGCAGTAGCCTCTGATATGGGTGCTTGGGGTCTTCCATCTTAGGACACTGATCCCCTCTTGGAAGCTGGGGTGAGAACTTTCATGCTGGAGTTTGGGGTCAGCCTTGATGCATGACCTTGGTCTAGCAAGCTGAGGGCGCCTCTGCCACTCTTGCAGTGAGCGATCTAGCGAGAATTCCCTGAGGTTGATGCGGTTAGGTGATTAGCTCATGTATTGAGGATGCCAGCTAGTCGTTTTCCACACCGAGCACTGAACGCTGACACTGCGACCGACTGGTGTAAGGTGCGAGGTGGTCAGATAATGACCTGGCGTAGGAAAATGAAGTCGTTCACCAAGGGGTTGGCCACTGGTGGTTGTGTTCGTCTCCCGGACTGGGGCCCTCGCGAATCACAGAGTCGGTGGCTGGAGACTCTAGGTGAGATGGTGGCTAATCGAGCTCAGTGGCGTAAATGTTGTCGTTGTTTGTCCGAGTTGTCTGTGAAGTGAGTGCATTTAATGACACGGGGCAGTGAAAGCCGTGAGAAAGCTGTCTCGCTGATGACGGCTCACTCTCACTTGCAGCTCAGTTGTTTGTTTGCAGGGTGTAAGCACCTTGATGTCGGAAGTTTCAATATGGACGTAGTCATTTTCAGTAGTTAGGTTCCTCCAAGTCCCCTCCTTTTTTCCTTCTCTCTCTTCATACACCGGGTTTGCTTTTTCTTCATGGTTGTGTGGCAGTTGAGCATTAGTGTGAACCGCTGGTGTACTGATGTCTATAATGACTGATCACGGTGATCAAAAATGCGAGGCTTCATACTCTTCATCATCTCACGGCTTTACTGTCCGGCCCATGGTATGTTTGTGAGAACCTTGGCTTCTAGGATACTGTTGTGCTTGTAGAAAGCCAAGAAAATTGCTTTGATATCGTTATTGAGTTCGGAACTATCTGTGTTGGTCGCGGCTTTTCAAAATGCACGGGGCCCAGGGCGCTTGCCAGAAGCCCAATTGAAGGCGGACAGAACGGTTGAACTGCCACACTCGTGCACAAGTTCCGACAGAACTTTATCTGTCACGGGGTCTATTGGAATATTTTTGAGCAAAATATCATCAATTCTCTGTCCAGGATAAAGTGTTCATCCGCCTGGCAACATCATTATCATGACAACCGTGAGCCAGACCAAAATGTACTGTAATTCGGGCCGCAGCTCACCTCAACAGTGACGTGGAATATCCCAGAAGGAAACATTATTACGAAGGTCAACAAAGATTAAAGAAGACTAAGTGGAAGAACCAGAAATGGTATGGATACAGGTAGGCCATTGACTGCAACACATCGCCATCTCGGATAGCGTATCTAACCAGCGGTTTGAGTTATCACGAGGACCCCATCCAGGCAGGCGGTACCTGCCCACTTTGCTCAATGGAGCAGTCAAGGTCTCCATATTTTGTGACCACTTTTTTGCTTGGCCACCACGCGGTTTTACCCAACTGTTGGTGGCCTGAGTATATAATGCCCGGTACGGTAAGCGCTCAGCTGACATACGGAGCACGTGACCCAACCATCGCAAGCTGTGCAACGTAACTACTTGACCAATTGATCGCGCATCCCGAACGTTCTGGAATACGCGCCGGCGAACTGCCACATTGCTCACACGATCAGCCCACTTAATGTGGGCCAAGTGGCGGAGACAACGATGGTCAAACACAGTAAGCCTGTTGATATCTTGCTTGCGAACAGGCCACGTTTCCGAACCATACAGCGAAATGAAACGCACACAGGCGTTATATACCCTTCATTTCAGCGACAACCGAACGTCTTTTCGACGCCACAGATGACGCGGTTTGGCAAAGGCAACTCGTGCCTTTGCTATCCTCGCTGATATCTCATCAGCAATATTACAGGCTGACGAGATATTGCTAGCTATGTACGTCAAACTGTCCACAGTCTCAAGCGGATTACCTGCAATGAAGAAAGTAGGGTTGGAAATGCCCCAGTCTTGAAGCAGCACTTTGCACTTCGAAGGTGCGAAGCGCATTGCATACAGACCAGCCCGGTCACTCACCTTGTTCAGCATGGTCTGCATGTCTTCGGCAGAGGGGCTTAGTAAGACAATGTCGTCCGCGTACTCCAGGTCGGTCAATCTAGCGCCAGGAAGAAGCTCAACACCAAGCCCACTGGATTCACGAAGCGCACCCTCCAGAATGTCGTCCATAACAAAATTGAACAGGAAGGGGGAAATCGGACATCCCTGACGAACACCACTAGAAGTGATGAACGCTCGAGACAGCTGTCCATAGACTCTCACCCTGCTTGCAGAGTGGGCGTACAGCGATCTCAATAGATTCACGTATTTCTCTGGTACTCCCTTGCGAAGGAGACAGCTGCAGAGAACGTTACGAGCAACTGAATCGAAAGCAGCCCTCAGGTCCAAAATGGCCACGACCGTCGGCTGTCTTTCTGAATGCGGATGTTCCAAGATCCGTCGTAAGATTAAATGTGGGTGATGAATAGCCTTACTCTTTCCCGTCTGTTGGTCATACGTTGACGCGATACAGAGAAGGCGGTGTTACAACAGTATTTCCAAGACTACACTCTGGAAACGTTTACGACCGTGTGATAACAGAAGATATGCAAAGACCCGGGAAAATTTGGTTCTCGATGACACACAGGCGTATCAATCACAGAGCTCACAACCATGATCACCGCGGAAGTCCCGGCAGCCATCGGGGCGTTCAAAGAGGTCCTGGGTAGTCACATTCTCGTACTGAGTGCCAGGAATTAACTTCTCGGATGTGCTGGCGCGAACACAAGTAGAGTGTTCCGAAGACTTGGTGTCACCTACAGCACGTTCACACAACTTTTTGTGGCTTTTAATCCCACAAGTGACACTGTTGTTCAGCCTCAGCGCCAAGTGGTTAGTAGAAATGGATGGGAGATAACATGGCGTGCCTACGCCTTCCACTGCATTGATAAAACCGCATGATTCAACGTAGCTGACTAAACGGCAAGGGGTTCGGTTGCAATCACCATCGCAGGAGTTCGCTCAGCAGACCGAGAAACGCTACGAGCAAACTGAACACAAGCCAGTAAATTTGCGATAGGCAGGCTGTGAGTATTTTCGGTCATACCCAGACACAGAAACAAAGGATGGCATAGTGAATAGCACAGACGACCTTCAAGCATATTATGTAGCTCGACCTTCCCAACAAAGCTGGACAGAAAGCTAAGATAATAAGGTACAAGGGAATGGACTAAGATGGATCTTTCCAATGACAATGGCAGAGGAATACCTCAAATTGACTTGACGTTCGAAAGCCGTAATGTAAATACTCAAATTTTATCGCCAACAAATATCGGCATAGTTGAACGCACCAATTAAGAATGGACAGTGATATTGCACATGAGTGAAGCTACGTTTACCTAGACGTTCAAACATTTCCACCGCTTTCGACGATAAAATAGACCGAAAAAACCCACAGACATGACGTGGAGAGTCGGTTACGGCAAGTTTCAGTAAAATGGTACAAGTGAAAATCCCAAACCAAAAGTATGAAAATGCGCATTTCAACATTATCGCACCTAGTTAGTGTTTAAATAGTCAACCACAATTAGACCACTTTCGTACAGTGAATCAGCATGGCGGTGAACAATGAGGATGTTTTCAGAAGAATAGTCAGGGGTCAGTATCAAAAATTCTGTGAGCACCAGGAGGACCTCAACAGATTTCAACAGGAAACATGTAGCAGTTTCTTCGCCAATAGTTCGCAAACGGCAGCAAGTGCCAAGGAGCATAGTGGAACAGATTTGCCACCAAGCTGCCCGTACGGAACTGTCGTGTATAAATGTGCACGCTGTGCTCGTCGGACAGTAGCCATCAAACGGTAATATATTAATACAATTTTTATGAAATTACCTTTGAGATTTGCCGATTACGGCTTCAAGGCGTCTTGGGTCGTTCACTATCGAAGTGGGGCATATCGCATCGAGAGAGCCAAACTAGAACATCCACATGACTTCCAATTTGAACGGCCTAGCATATATCCCAGAAATAGATGTCTGTCGATAGCAGATGAGCGGCATGTGCCTGAGATGATGCAGAACGTTAAAAGCACTGGTGAAAAGGAGCTGTACGTTAAAAGTAAGTTTGGGATTAAGATGCACGCAGACGTATTACGCAATCTACGTGAGAAGCAGTGCAAGGCCGACTTTGGGAGCGAGCTGGTTAAATTACGCAATCTGCTGGAAGCAGAAGGACAGTATTGCTTGCTGTTAGGGAGAGGTATTCACGGTTCGCATTTTTCGTTCTGAAAGGTTCATGCCAGCTGTGTCCTGAATTTACCGATTTCATTTTGGCGGACGCCACTCACCAGTTAAACTATGGAGGCTCCATACTGTGGCACGCCATGGAACAGCCACGGGTAAAACGGGCTAGGAAATGCTTGATAACCGACTCAAATATTCCCCCGTGCAGCGTTTCCCATCCTAAAGATCATAAATGCCTGAACCCCTCTATACCATCCACTAGCAAGACGGTGTGTCAGTCAGATGAGTTGAGTCACAAGCCCCCAATTCCCACCACGTGTCTCGTCTGTTTCCAAAGGACGCAGGAAGTCCGCACGTGGAAATCGAGTGAATGACGGTAGTTTGCCGCAGATAGAAGTTATAAGGGATCCCTTAGAAACAGCACGTGTTAGGCGAGTCAGTAGGGCGAATTAGAGCAATTCAAAACAAATATGAGGGAACGTATCGTAAGGAAGGTGGCTCTGAGGCCCGTAGACAACGACGTTTGTCAGATATGCTACCTGAAGGTAGATCCCTTGGAATTAGACGAGGACAACGTCGACTGTTTACACTGCTTCAAATGTTCCTGTTGGTACCATCACTCGTGTGCTGACTACCACGAATCCGACGTCGACTTCACCTGCCCGGACTGTGAGAAAATTCAGCAGCCAACGTGAACCACGAGAACGGCCCCACTGTTCTTCTCAGGAATGATCCCACGGCCCTCTTCAGAGCCTTTCACAATATGATTTCCATCCCGAGCACTCCTCACTCGTTGTTAACATGCGTTCGATTGTTCACTGAGGGCAGACGGTGAGGGTCACTGTGTCTTATTTCGGTGACAGTCTCCTGGATTCTTAGCTGACTGGCAATACCAGATTACGTGAACAGGTGATGAGGGCCATTTAGTCTTATTTAAGTGGCATCCTCTTGGGTCCACAACCGATTGGGCATACGGTTCACTGTGGATGGGAGATTAGGGCCACTGAGTCTCATTCCAGTGGCAACCTATGTATGTACGCGTGTATATGTGTGCATATACTTATATGCATATGTTTGTGTGCATGCATGTACGCATACATATGTATACATATATACACATGTATACATAGGTTCAACGTTATAGACGTTCGTTCAGATATAGGTATATACATACATATGTGTGTATGTGTATGCCCATATATATTCACATGTGTGCATATAAGAATGCATAAACATGTGTGCATATATGTACA
Organism: Paragonimus westermani; assembly: GCA_008508345.1. NCBI lineage: Eukaryota > Metazoa > Platyhelminthes > Trematoda > Plagiorchiida > Troglotrematidae > Paragonimus > Paragonimus westermani. The sequence continues at coordinate 92,114 of QNGE01002211.1, forward strand.
TATATTTATATAATAATATAACTGTTATGTATATTTGTAGACATGTGTGTACGAATGTATATATACATACATATATATATAATTATATGTAAACCGTTGTGAAAATATATATATATGCAAACATATACCCACATATCTGTTTCCGCAGCGGCATATATATATACATCAGTATACATGTACATGTACACATATGTACATATATGTATATATACAGAAGTATATATATATACACGTGAGTATATAGATATATATGTATATATATCTATGTTTACATGTATACGTATATAGATATACACATAAGTACATATATGCGTATAGATATATATATGCACATATATGATATTATAAATGTTCGTACAGATGAACACATATACACACATATGTACATGTATATATACGTGTATATATATACATGTGTACATCTGTACTAACATTTATAATATCTTATATATATATATCTACAAACATGTACTTATGCGCATATCTATACACATATATATGTATACTTATATAAATAAATGGATATAATTCCATGGACATACCTGCATGAATACGTTCATCAAAGTGTATACATATATATATACATATATTCATGTATAAACTCTCATGAACGTTTTCACATAGGTGTCTATGGAATTATATATATTTATGTGTATAAGTATACATATATATGTACACATAAACATATATATATGCATATACCTGTGTACATATATACACGTAGATATACATATATACCTAGATGTATATACAGGTATATGCATATATATATATAAATACATATACACATTTTTGTCACAGTATACTTACGTATAACTCACCACATGCTTTCACAAGTTCGCAGATACTTCCTCATACACCTCAGGTATTTCTGATATATACGGTCTACATATATATTACACACTTGTATATATTACACACATACATGCTACAAGCTTACCGCTTGGGCTACCAATGAGAAAATTCGGCTTCAAGGTCACTCAGCGTATTATTGAGCGTGTAACATGCAGGCCAGCCGACTCTACTCTGGATGCCCGTGACTTCGCGGACCAACCTTCGGGCAACGTACACGCACCAGGGGACGGCGTTCTTCCGAAGTGGGGGTTCGAACAACAGTTCTGAGAGGAGAAACAAAACGAAAAACATGAGCCGAAGGCCCAGTAAGCCATGCACATGACTTACAGAAACGAAAGCTAAAACGGCACCGACAACACAGCAGCACGCCCCCTCACACAACTCAAATTCAATTCGTGCGCGCTCGCTGGTTTCGGTTGCGCGTTACAGAGTGTGTGTGCCGGATTGAAGAAAATATATCAGTTGTTGAACGTGTCAAGTGCGCGTCTACCAAACTGGTCGAGTGCCCAAGAAATATCACGCGCGAGTCTCGACTCGAGATTCTTGGTTCGCGTTCACCTGAAGATTGACGAATTTGTGGCGAGTTGACTTTCGTAGAACTGTTGTTTTCTGTGACAAACGATGACGACTGGCGAGTACAGAGAGGGAAAATTTTCAAGCTTCGACCTCGGACACCATTTAGGCAGCAGTTTCTTGCTTATAAGGTCATTAACCAAGGAAACAGCCTCCTTTTGTGGTCGTTAGGGAGCTTACAGAAATCGCCCACCCGCTCGCCTGATACTGAGCAAAAGATGCCCACTGGATACGGGAAACTTGAACCTCTGCTTCTAACCGTGTACCGTTCGCTGAATCGCTGAGCGTTAGAAACACAAGCCCTAGACCGTCTCACGTCTATCCCGCGTTTCCTCATCTTCCTACGGCTGAGTTCAGCTCACAAGAACGCTTATATAAACCTGATTCTGATGATGACTTTGATTGCGGATTCTTGAAATCCTGGCAACGCTGATCAATGAAAATGACTGGACATAGTATGTTGAAATATCCACAAGATTCAGTCCAGGAGAGACACTCCTTGCTTGATCTGGTTATCACAAATGAGGCCACACAGGCAAAAAGAGCGGTGACAGTAACGCCGCTAAAGAACAGTGAAAAGTGGGAAGGGATCAGATGGGACAAACTCATCGATACGAAGTCAACCATTGATTCGCAGAAGTCTACGGCCAATCAGTGTCGAAAACACAAACAGACCTGTAGGTCAGCGCGGGGACCAATCAGCCAGGCACGGTGCTCCAGCATCGGATTTTGTTATAGCGGGCACTGGAGTAAAACGAGTTGTTTAAGTGCGTCACGCGTTGAAACAAACGAGCTACAAGCGGAGTCGAACCGACCAATGAAAAATAGAAATCAATAAACTGAGATTTGCTTTGTGTCACAAAGACTGACTTTCGCTTTTCTTCCGGAAGTTAGCGATTTTCAACAAGGTGTCAGATGAGAAGAAGAAAACTGCAGTTTACGGAAGGAACACTACGACGAACCCATCGACGATTGTTCCGACCGAACCGCTGGATGTGAACAGCAAGAACAGACTTGCGGACAACTGGTGTTTATGAAAAGAGAAGAACGAAGATTGTTGCCCGTTGGCCAATCTTACAGAGACCAGTAGAGAATAGTAGCTGGCTATGTTTCTACACGCAATCGGAGTTGGGGGAAAACAAATTCTGGGAAATTTAACTTTCGCGAACGGAGAGAACAACAAGGAATCGAACGTGATCCTTCAAAAAATGGAAGAATATTGTCTGGGACGAAAAAAACGAGACGTTTGAACGCTTCCAGTTTTTGAGAGGAATCGACAAGCTGGCGGAACGATAAATCAATACGTTAAAGTTTTGAAGAAACTGGCGAAATCGTGCAATTTCTGCAACCGAACAAGAGAGACTTATCCGAGACAGAATGGTCATCGGTTTTCAGAATTCCGTCGTGATGAAAAGACTGTTGAATATCCCAAAGTTGACACTAGCTCAGCGCATCGACGTATGCAACGATGAAGAGGAAACGGAGCAAAGAATGATATTTGAACGCAGTCCACGGTAAACGCTATGTACATGGACAAAGAACCATTCTTGGTGAGTTCGTGGCAGTTCTTCGGTTGAAGACATCGACAGAAGTAAAAGTGTCCAGCTCTCGGAAAGACGTGCATGAAGTGCCGGAAAATGAACCAATCCTGCTTTCTTTCCGAAGGATTGCGATTCTGAGCAACCGCATGCTCTTACCTCTCATTTTTTCTTTCGCTGGCCTCAACTCCAACCCATCTTTATTCCGGCATCCAAAAATCACAAGTGACATTCTATGGATATTTTTGAACCAAATTCTGTATCCGTGCTCATATCTTAGCTTCATATTGTGACCGGATCCTCTGCCATTCGTAGGCAAACTCACCGCCGCATTTGACCGGTGAAACTCGAACTACCTTTCTTTGGAAGCTGCTGTTCATATATCTAGTCAGGCACTGGTTCCCCTCAAACTGTGGAAATCTTCTTGACGTGCACCGCTCGCGTGTAGCATACTCCATCCCCATAATGTGCGCTGCCATCAGTTCTGTAGGCGGAAGCTAACGAGTAGGTCGGAGGATCTGTATGTCCTCCGCTCTGTACGAAACAGGTGTGTGCGGAAAATCTATCCGAACACCCAACGATTGTGGTCAAAACTTTTACTGGTCGCCCGCAAGAATGAGAATGTTCTTCCTGAGCACATATACCAACAAAGCAAAACTAATCCCTCAGCGCTTCCTGCGCGGTCTCCTCAGGGAGAAGCCCCCTCATATTCCCGAGTTGTTGCCGAGACGTTCAGAAAATACTATTCAGCAGCCTGCACTGTGGTTCTGCCAGACTGTTGTCCAATGCTCTCTAGGAGAAACCACCAGTGCCCACTAATGACAGCTGACTCCTCTGTGCTCGACGTTCAAGATCATTTTTTGGAGATCACTCATTATAGCGCTATCGGACCAGACGCGATTGATCAGCAGATCCTCGAAGAAGCGGCCCTTGTTCGGGCGGTGATGCTCCATAACCTCTTCAACCAGACGCTCCGGCCCAACACTCGTCTGACGGCATGGAAAGAAGCCACTTTCATACCCATATATTTAAAGCAGGCGATCGTCACTATTCTCTTAGTTATCAGCTGACCAGCCTTACAGGTAAACTGTGCAAAAAGTGGATCGCCTGTTAAAACACGCCATCCTCAAGCAATTCTTGTCGAACAACCCACACCGTTTCACTCAGCATGACTTTCCACCCGGTCAATCATGCATAACCATTATGTTAATCTTCATGTATAGCCTGACAGATGCCGAAGACATAGGTCATAACTCTGGTGCTCTCTTCTCTGACTCTGCCAAAGCCCCTGACCGTCTCCCACGCGGTCCAGTTGCACGTAAACCAGCGGCTTGTAGAATCCGAGAAAAGGTTCTCCGCCGGATTACTTCCGTTCTTGGCAACAGAACCTCTGGAGTAAAAACCGAGAATGACCTCTGTTCTTCATCCCGGATCTCCTCTGAAGATCCTCGAGGACCAGTTGCTGTTTTTGGCTTACTTCCAGCAACGTGCTTCCTTATGGAGATGGTTCAAAAATCTGTAACGCTGGTGATCCTAATATATCACAGGTTGACCTTGACCGCACTAAATGCTCGTCAAATGACTGCAGTCTTCTTTCAAACGGAACAGGTGTGCACTTATGTCAATGGGAAGAGACTCCGGGCACCTAATCGTGATACATGGTGCACAAAATGTAATAGATGCTGCAAATGTGACCTTAAAATGACGGAAGTATTCGACCGCCATCTGGTTTGCATTTCCCCTATCACCACCAGATGACTGCTACAACGGATTTGGGACACCTCGGGTGATAAAAAGAGCCTCTCCCCCCATAGATAGTCAGGTCTTTCAGACACTTTACGGGGTTTATATAGGATCAATCCTCCAGCGTGTTAATAAAATCGCATATGCCAGCTTGATGAGGGACATACTCGTCACTGAACGTGTTCGGCAAGTAGCCACAAAAATTGTCACTGGCTTTCAGCATCTCTCTTTTGCGTTTCACCTAGAAATCTTCATCCACTTGAGTTCGGAAGACTCCGTGGTGACTTTATTCTCACGCGCTTTCTTTAGCGCAGGGCTCGTGTGGCAATCGTTTGCCCCAGCAGCTGACAACAGTCGAAGGGGCCATGACAAGAAGAGCGATAAGATTCGACCCTGGACGTTTGCTGGCTCTCAGACACTGGGACGACCATCCACCGGAAGTTGTTAGCTAACCTTTTAGGGAGGGTTTCAAAGTGTTCTCAGATGCCCACCCACTTAAGAAAGTAAGTTAGTGTTTCGCTGTTTTGTTAGGTCAGTATATTACTCTATTCCCGGTACTTCCTATAACTTCGACAGTGGTGCCACATCCTGTTTTAGTGGCCGCCTTTCAGGTCGACAGGAAACCGCCGAATTTCAGAACGGACAAACTGAGTGGATCCGGGTAATCTGAGCCTCCAACCTTGAACCCACGAGCCAACCGCGGAAGTTGTTGGAGTCGCCGAAAAGTCGGTTCAGTTCAGTTTGCGTTATGGAACCTGAGGGTAGTAGCTGATTCCTTACATCAGTGATCTCTGAGGATCCCAGCATGCCGCTGAAAGTAGGAAAAAACCTTTCCTTCAACATTGTTCCGGCAACTTTGGTGGTGAGTGGAGCACAGTTTGTCATTGAGTAGGTAGTGTGAGTAGTCCCGATCAAGCCCTCATCGGGACCATATAGTCAATCTCTTGGATATCACTGGTTGAATGGAGGAGGGATGCGGTAATGGAAACCGCCCCAGCGGTCACGGTATACTCAGATTAGTAGGCAGGACCGAAGCCGATGCTGATGTTACCGTGATCTCTTTTAGGCTCCCTGCTGGCAGAAAAATCCTCCTAGTCGCGGAAAGAAAACAGCTAATGAGAGAAGTTTCATGCATATCGTCTATATGTTGTAATAAAGAAGAGTCCAGAAGCATAATAAAGATGCGGATAGAAGAAGGAGAGGGGGCTGCCATCACAACAGATAGGTCCCGGTCACTTTATCATCACCCCATATTCGGAGACAACTCCAACAAACTGGCCTCGAACTCCCGCTTGATGTCGATTACCACGGTGACCAACAAAACCCTAGACGGTAATTTGTTCCAGCTCTTCACAATTCTGTATGAGAGAGAGATAGCCTGGATCTACATCTTGTCACTCTTCTTCACAATTTTTAACTCGTGTTCTCAAAGGGATGAGACCTTGATTCGAACAAACAGCCACTCTCCCACCCCCGATAAACCACTCAAGATCATAAAGATGTCTATTAGATCACCCTTTCTCCGACTTCTTTCGTGGAGGGAATACTAAGCTGTTTTAATCTGCTGAAGTTGTCCATCATCCGAAATATTATGAATAACTCAGTGAACCTGCGTTGCACCCTCTCTGGGACCTTAGCCTCCCTGAACAACTAAGGACACCAGGCCTGCGTGCGATATGCTAGGTGTGATCTCATGTAAACTTTGTACAGAGGAACGAGGACGTTTGGCTTCACCGAGTTTATTGTCTCCTTCAGTAGGTAGAGTGCCTGATTTGCTTCACTTACGTACACTGAACTGACACCTTGAATTTCCCAGTGACCTGGGTTCCAAGGTTCCTTATCTCGGCAGTTTTTCAAATGATCACATCCTATAGGGCTCTCGGTCTCTGCCTCCGCAAGTTGCCCACATTTCACAATGTTTAACGGGAGCTACCAGTCAACTGTCGACTTGTGAAATTCATCGAGGTCGCGTTGCATCAGAAACATCGTCGGCGAACATGTAACAGGGACCGCTGATCTCCTTCAAAAATCGTTTATGCATATCGGGAGCGGCAGGGGACCTAAGACTGACCCTTGTACAGCGCCACTTGTGGCATGTGTATTGTACGACCTGAAGCCCTCCTCCTGCACATAGAAACTCCCATTCTGCAGAAAAGCACTCACCCACGCTGAAACGTCAGGACTTGTATCAGACGCCTCTAACTTTAACACTAAAATCCATGAGTTACGGGACCTAAAGCCATTCTGAAGTCTAAATAGCTGGCCTCAACATAATCTCTTTCCCAGTCGTGGAGTGATCTCATTTGAAGGTGCCAGTAAGTAAGAAATGCAAGATCTCCCACCTATAAGGCCATGCTGTTGAGCAACCACCAGTCTATACTCAATGATTTGTTGCACTATCCCGTCTCTGGAGATCCGTTCGAACAACTTCAAGATGGCCAACGTAAGACTGACAGGCTTGTGGTTTGAGGCCTAACCCCTATGGCACACATCGTGTAACGGTGTGACAGCACCCGCCTTCCAGTCCGCGGGCGGTCTGGCTAAACTAAGCGGTTTGTTAAACAAACTAACCAACGTAACAGCTGACGCGGCTAAAAGCGGCCTCAGAAGTGCCAAGTGAGTGTGATCTGGGCCCACCGCCTTCGCAACATTCGGCCCAACCTACTGACTCCACACTTCTCCAACATTGACTACCACCTCCTACATCGTGGCTAAACCAGGTGCAACGCCGGCATACGCTGGTCTGCCACCCTGTAAATTTGTCGATCCACGAACTAAGAAAATTCGTTCCCATCGTTTGCTTCCCTCATTTTTCCCGAAAACCTGACGCTTGTTCCCACCACCTTACCCACCCCATTTTGTTTTATTGAACTAATGTATCATTGAATGTCTGTCGCACGAGTGGCCATTCATGTTTCGATCTGCTGGCGTGTCGGTTCACCTTTGACCTTGTTGGTCCTGTCGAGAAGCTGTTGACTTTCTGGACGAGACTATCGTCGCGAACGACTGAGGTTTGCCTTTTGTAATTATTGATGCATTCCGTTAATAATGCCATAGAAATTGTTGGATCCAATCTTGTCCTCATTTTCGGGATCCGTTTTTTGGGCTACGCCTAACTCAACGATCAGAAGTGAATCGTTACACGTCGTGTGTACCTCCTCAAGAAACCAGAGCAAACTTCGGGCCTTCTGCCCAATAGTATATGCGTTCTCTCCTTGCTTTCTTCTAGAGGCTTTGGACCGGACGCAAATCACTGATTGCCAACCCTTGTCCAGCAGTGTTAATTCCATTGTACTCGGTTATAGTTAGCCCCACTTGGAATATTGCGTCCGAGGTTGGTCACCATATCTCAAAAATCATAGACGTCCTCGAGAAAACAGAAACTCACCACACGTTTGGCATCGGTTATGAGGGGTATAAACTACCAAGACCCATTAAGTTGAACTTATCCTCACCTGAACGCCGGCGGATAAGATGTCCTTGTAAAAGTATGCATAATTACCCACCATATTGGAACACGTCCCGAAACAGGTTAGTTTGGGATGTGTCAGGACAGAGATTTAGGAGGTCGTGGCTTCACAATCAAGAAAACAAGACCACGGTTGGTTACTCGTTTAATTTTTTACTAACCGGGTAGTCAACTCTTGGAACAAATTGACTGCAAATGTCAATGAGGCCGTGAGCGTAGGTATATTTAAAAGAGGGCTAGCCAAATGTCGGAACAACCTTTTTCCTATTTTGTGAAAACCGAAATATGATTTGTTTATGCTGTTTGGGGCAACCGGGATTTTTCATTTATTTTTTTCTGTCCTCACTCTCATACCACTAATGGACGCATTCGCATTGACAAAATCGCAGTATTCAATCCACGGATTACGCCAGTCAAGCGTCGGAACGTCAGCGGGCGCAGACTTCAACCAAGTTCTGGAGTTGAAAGTTGAAATTCGAAAGTATAATATGTCATTAGAATTTGCTTGGCTCGCTGAACCAAGTTTTCCTCGTGTGCTTATTGCCACGCCCACTGGGACCGGCTGGTTCTGTGCTGCGGCCGTCTGCACTCCAAATAACGCTTATTTCCATCTGTGCGTATGAATCTCACCCAAGTCTCAAGCTTCACGATTCAAACCTTGTTCACTCTGCGCTTCCACCACGGTGTCTCTTCCTCTAACGGACAACGGCAAACTTAACAGCCAAGTCCAGTAAATTATTTTTCAACTTGGCCCAAGTTAGTCTAACATCGTTACCCTGGTCATTTTCCAGCCATGCTTCCAATTTTATCTTACTGACCATCTTGTCGGTGTTAATTCCCTTATAGGCCGGTTGTCACTTAACTGGGAGCTTACCCTTCACCAACGCGAATGTAACCCCCAATGACCCCATGAACGCTTCTACAAACAGGAGGCACACCCTCGAGATTACCTACTTCATTCGGATTCTTAGTTGGCACCAGGTCCAATTCACCTGCTCTCCGGTCAGGACTCCACCGGGCGTGCTGATTCACGTGTCAAATCACGACTTCAATGTGTATGAATTTAGGAAAAGATACACCAGAGTACCCTTTTGGTGTACGTTCATCTACTCAGCCAACTTTCAATATGTTGATGTCCCCAAGAGGGAGAATCATTAGCGCTCGGCATGGATGATCGATCGATGTCAATAGCGGCTCATTTTCTTCGGAATCTGTCACCACTAGACTTCACCGACACTGTCACGACCAGCACTTTCATGACACAAATAGTCACTTGCAGGTTGGGCATTGTAAGTGTCCTTCCAGAACGTTGTTCGTGATGCCAAGCAAATAGGCGCAAGGGGTCATCTCCAGTTTTTGCATCTCGTCGATCAGCCCACTAATTACAATACCCTGGTGGGCAGAGGTCTTAAGCGATAACCTCTGGCTCCAGTAACCGCTATGAAATCCGCAACCGTGAAGATGGTTGGGAGTTCTCTCCACTTGTTTCCAACACTGCATGCGTTAGTGCAGACCACACGGGCTCTCTTCATCTTCTCTACTTGAAAATAACTGGAGATTATGACAGGGGGCGACCTCAGATGTAACGTCCGAGGGCCCACCCTGTTCTTTAAAGTAGTAGCGTTCAAACTATTTAGACAACCTCCATCCACTCTGCCAGCACCTACTGTAACCTGCCCTGATTTACGTGCTCCTGCTGACTGCTCGTGTCCTACATCTGAGAAAAACTGAACGTACGTGGCAATGTGCTTGCTTCGAAGCAGTACTCTTGTGCACCATGGCCGTTTGATGTACGCTGGGAGAATTTCTCGACGTGCAGTATGGGCAGGATTAAAACTCTAGTTACCTGCCTCACGAAGAACACTACATCCTATCTCGTCTCAGAGGAATTGTCTGGGGTAACAACGATCTCTCCCTTGATATTCTCTGATAGTCCCTGCAGCTGACAGGAAACTATCTGCATGTCAAGCGTTAACAAACCCAAGCAAAATAGGTCCGAAGTTGCGGATAGTCGAGACGATCTCCTTCTCCCATTTCCCCAACCTGAAAACTCTCCTACCCGTCACATTTTCTAAAATGCTCACCTTTTGCAACAGGTTCATCACATGGTGTCGCATGGCACGTTCTCGTTGGCGATCTTCTTTCAGTACCGGTTCTGGTAGCCCATGAACTACTACGTTTTGCTGCCCGCCAGTGGCTACTTCCACAGCTTTTCCAAACATGTGAAGGTCTTATTCATGCATCTTCTGCCCTCCCTTAGTGGCGGGAGGATCTCTGCCTGTTCTGCAACTCTTTGCTGAAAAGCTATCAAGGCATCCGACACGAATACCAGTTTTTGATTGAAAGTGCTGTGGCAAAAGATGCTCTGCTGTTTCTCCTTGTTGACTTGGGACCACTTTTCATCCATTCCTCCATCTGAGCATTTCACATTTCATGGTGTCCTTGGGGTTTTTCTCGGATTCATCAAATTCCTTTTTAAAATTGTGCTCCGAAACGCTGCCGACAAATAGTGCGTGTTCACCCACCTGGCTCTCAGCCTAGCCATGCTCAGGTTGGTCACAGCTATATGATTTCTGATTCTGCCTTTCTAAGCTTAAACTATCCTCTTTGATTAACGTTGTTGAGGTAGGATGGTCTGGACCGCCACGCTCGAGAATAAAACCAATGCAAGCGGGACACACTCACGTCGAAGTTGCGTTTCCCGCGTATAGCACGTAAGCACGGACTTCCAGGTTACTGCGTTTAGGATGGTATCAAACGCTAAACACGTCACAACATATTTCAGTCTCCTCCACGTCCAGAGAGTAGCCGTGTTTCTCACACAGAATTTTATGTGGCTGAGGCCTAATCATGTTATTATCAGTGACGTTACGACAGGGTGGACGGGCGATACTGGGTAGTACCGAAGGCGATAACAGACTAAATGCCAGAGGTTGTGACAGCGACCTGTATTAAATTCCTTTTTTACTAAAAAAGAAAAAGGACAGAGTTGGGTCAGGTCAGTTCACAAGACTTGTGAGGATTATCAGGGTGTCCAGCTTTTGGGGATTATGAGCCTCACGGAGCTCACTGTGCTGTAGTAGCTGCAGAAGACGAAGCCTCACTTCAGTTCAATTTAGTTCACAGGACGTAAGGGCTAGTGGCCTGGTAGCCTAATTTATGGCGCCAGTAGGCAACAGCTTCTCGCGCTTTGACTGTGAAGACCCATCTTAAAGTTTCGTTTGCCTTCTGCTCGTAACCTTCAAGAACAGAGCGTCGGGTATGCACATAAGGAAAAGAGAAGAACGAAATAAGAAGAAAAGTCTGCGCGCAGGCTAGTTAATAAAATCAAGGCAACTATATAGAGATTGCCACGCATGTGTATACGGTCAGCTTCACACAACCAAATATATGTATGTGGTCCTTCAGCAGTAAGCGTCATACTCATGTAAATGCGACATTTCTACGGTACCCCAATCTTATATTGCTAAGAAAAGTAATAATGTTCTGCCTGCACACTGAAAAGGAAGAGCATCACGGGGGACGATGTAACCATAGTAGGGAGAATCACTGGCTAATGTGACTTATTAGATTGGCATAAGGGAACAACGTCGCTCTTGGTGCTGCATTGCCTCTTTTGGGGTTCGATTGTCTGATCAGCTATCTACACCAGTTACCAAGAAGTAAGAAGGCATGAAAGGCATTTCGTAAAAAAATATCAGAGATAAGGGAGAAGAAAAATGAAAAAACTGTAAGGGACAGAAATCGATCGAAAACAGGTAATAAATCTTTCACTGAAATCTTCCGTCGTCGTGGCTAGTACCACTTCCGCCGGCAGCATTTTCCAACCTCTCGCTATTCTAAATTAGAAACTACCCAGAACTTTATCGTTGACACCAAGTTTCATGAGTTCCCATCCACGCTGCCGAAGCGCTGGGAAGTCATTGCTGGTAAACAGCTGATCATCAGCATCAGTCAAACCACGTATAAATCTGGAGGTTTCAACCAAGCTTCTGTGTTTGCAAGTACTCCTTTAAGAGAACAAACGCAAACATCCAAATCTGCTTCAACAGTCCATACCCATGAACCCAACAAGCTACTTCTTAACTGGGCGCTGTATCCCTTCTGACACTCTTGCATTCTTAGCAAAATAGTGACTCTAAGTATGTGCATGGCATTCAATATGCGGCCGCAATTACGTCTTAAACAAAAAGATAGGACCCTGGGTTCCCGAAATACCGGTCTTCTCAAATGAATGTGGAGCTCCGTGAGCCTTTTGAGTCGCAGCTAAGGTTTGCGTGGAAGGTTTGAAGTCCACCCCATTCACATCCTTAGATCCGCCATCTCCGGTGTTCGCTGGGCTACCGCCGACTTTCCCGGCTGTCCCAAGCGTACAGAGGGAGTCACTACATCTGTTGCTAGCAACTCTTTGCATCTGTTCACGTTTACTAGTAGTTCCACCTTACCGTCCACTGGTGGGTACTATCCAGATCCTCTTGCACTGCCACATTGTTCGAGAAGCCAACTAGTTTACCGATGTCCGTGTAATTGTCGTACCTACAAAACAAGCAAGGCGCTGAGTCGTTTATATAAATCAACGACAGCAAACCCCGTGAAACAGACCCTTTTTGAACTCAACCTCATACACTTAGTGAACTTGGTCAAATGCCTACAACTTGGATGTAACTCTTTCGACTTTAGGAGTAGCCCTTACCTAGTTCGGAATCCTTGAGACTGGTCGAAAGACTTAGGTTTTTATAAAAGGAACCAGTTGTTAACCGAGTCGAAGGTCTTTTTAAATTTTAAATGGTCGACTTCTACCTCGCCCGTGTATCCCATCAACTGGTGATTTTATCATAAAATTATAGCAGGTTTGTCGGACAAAATCGTTTGTTCACTAACCCATGATGTTGAGCTGTTGAGAAACCGTGCTTGGTGACTCAGCTGACAATCTCCCTCCTAAGTATCTTTTTCCTTAGTTTCGATAAAACAGGTGTGTGAGGAACAGGTCGGTGACTCGTCGATTCTCCCCTGCTGCCTTTCATTCTTATTGCAGTGACTTCATTTACATTTCAATCCTGCAGTGACTCACCTCTGTCGGGAAACGCGCTGAGCAAACGCGTTGGAGGACCCACTAGAACGTCATCCGATTGCTTCAGTAACACGGGGTGTATGTAGCCCGGCTTTGCCGCCCTGCGGAGATCCAACTTGACTTCTCCTCTTCTCATCTTCCCCGCGATAATCATCACATCTACCATTACAGGCAAGCGTGCATTAATAGGCAATTGCAGGTTCTTCCAGCAATCAGTGATACGCACTTTTTCAAGGAAACAGAGGTTGACTTCAGCTTTCTCCTTGCTTTTGGTGGCATTCACACCATGTTCACTAATAAAGCAGTCAGCCAAAACTGGTACGGTCTGTAGGCGGCAGGGACGCTCGCAAGTTGGTGTGTCAATGTGTCCAGGCATTTCAACAATTCCCAGAGGTTCTGGCAGTTAATGCAAGTGTGATGGATCTAGATGCTACTTGCAGCTAAGGAACGAAGATAAAACGAAAAGCTATAGAAATAAAGAGATTTGCTCCAGGGTAGTTTTTGGGAAGGTGTAGATTCGGAGTTCCATCACAATAAATTAAGATACTTCCGATATATCTGGTCCGTATTGTTGCTCCAAACGGATTTCGAGTGCATAGCGGAAGTAATTGTTTAGGGAGATTGGTCCAGAAATACGCTGAAGTGGATAGTAAACTCCTTTAACCTTCATCGTCTAAGAAGTTTTCATGTCTTAGATGCAGGGTAGTGAAGAAATAAAGGGTTCTCGAGCGTCAGGGAAACGTGTAATTTTTGGTCTGCATACCTTAGATACCCAGTATACATGTTTACTTGGGAATTGCAGAGAGGAAAAGAAAACAAAACTTACGGTATGTAAAATCTACAAGAGCCGAGTACACATTCAAGGCTGGGGTGCCGATGAAGGTCGGAAACATTCAGACTATCGGTTTTATTATCCAGCGGACCTCTACCGAGCTGAAAGTCCACCACTAGGAACAGAATTCGACACACATCTTGTAGGATTCAATCGAGCGTTAAGGGCAGTGGTAAATTAAGAGTTTAACATTATCTTGAATAAGTACATGTGCCAAATTTTTGAAACGACCCCTAGGAGAGCAATTAAAAACTCCAAAAGGAAGGTTGTTCCAGTGACTGGTATCCATTGGAGAAAGTAACTACTGCCTGGGTAAGATTTGAAAGGCGGAGCTCGTAGCACCCTCGTCGATCACTGTCGGTCGCTAAAATAAGGAATTGTTTGACAAGTCCCATGCCAAAAGAACAAACTCACCACAGGGTCAAGAAATTCTGCAAGGCAATAATCGAGAATGCCCGGCAGCGTTTAGATTTTGATTCATTCTGTCTCCTCTACTACTGACACCAATACTGTTCAGTAGTGAGGCCGGAGCATGGGTTTTGACGATGAAGTAGTCGCAGGGAGCACAGCATGACATGAAATAGTTGGTGGTGCATGAAGGAACTGAGCGCTGATATCCGTGGTCACCGCAACATTCTGTGACCAATTTCATAGGCCAATGAACTCAGTTGTTTGCATTCATGGTGGGGCGCATAACCCAAGTAATGGTTTTCTGAATAAATAACCGTTACCCCATCCTCGCTCTTGACGCACTGCATTTGTTCGCTCGGAGTGCTGGGAAGGAAATTCCGCTCTCCTAACGTACATCCGATGGAGATTGTACTGCTCCATACCCCAACTCCCCTCCCTACTCTGGATACAGAATACCCAGTGTTAACGAAGAGGAAGACTGCGTGCCATCTGGTACCACAGGTGAGACCCTTAGCAGGCAGAGTTCAACCCTGCTGCTTGGCTACCTGAGCAACCCGGAGGTTGATGGTGAGCGTGACGTCTGTGTAGAAGGAGGATTTGGATGAAGGTTCTTGAGCTTCCTCTCAACTTGTCTCTTCCGGCGGTATATCCACCACAGGATTGGGTTTGCCCCCAGATTCGATGACTCGTTATTTAACTTTTTAGTAACAAGAAACTTGAATCAGTTGCGAACCCAGGAAACGTACGGTGCATTAAGGATATGTGAACATACAATTGCAGGGCTTCGTTGCTGTGTCAATAAAGGAACTTTTGGAAGTGTGCTGAAGACTGTTGAACGACTGTGATGGATGAATTCCTGAAAAACGCATCAACTGATAACTTAGAGAATTACCGAGACTGTTGAGCGTGACTCTATAAACGGTAAAACACGCATCCATGGTCCGAAAAAATAACAGGGTTCGACAACCTTGGTGCACAACTGCTGTCCTTGAAGCACGGAAGACGAAAAAAGGGACATGATGCGTTTCGTACTTGTTAGTGTTCCCGATAGAAAAATCCCTTTCAGCCTCAAAAACGGGTAAAGCTTACGGGCTGAGGTACGCGACGAAAACAACGCCAAAGTCCAAATATAACCCGGGTTTGCGCAACGGATAGCGTGGATATTACCTTGCTGTCTTTCTTCACTTCAGAAATCTCAACCCAGTTGAGAGTGAACTCTCGTAAATGTACGTCAGCTTGAAAACACTATGGACCACAGTGTCACAACGTACCGGAAAACTTTCGGCCTCAGTTTCTGAAGCACAAGCTATTATTCAAACACAAGGCCATTCAGTATCTTCGAGGTTGGCAGATCCTCATTTTACCGATTCGCCTCCTAAATGTGGTTTCGACACAATTAGTAATAAAATTGATCGGCATGTCACTGAACTAAGATAGAACTGTTAATGACCGGAAAATAGCTACCTTGGTGTTCGTTCGCAATGGAGATGTGTTTGTTAGCCCATGTTGTCCGTTGGATCACCGCTGTGTTTTCCGTCTACTTGAATCAAGCTTGTTCGATTATTGTCAGCATTTTTATGTTCGGTCTGATCACTGTGGATACAAGCTGTCAGTTAAACATCGGGTGTTGCAAAGTTAGAAACACTGGGCAGTCGACATTCTCTCTTACGGGAGTAGCAAACGTTAGCAATCTAGTTATCAAGTGTAAGGTTAATTTAGCGGTATGTAACAAACAGATTTCAGAAAAAGAAACAAAAAACAACGGAATGAAATAAATGGCTTGTTTCGATGGATCGAAAACATTTCAGGGCACAGGGGTGCTATCACAATCATGACTCACGCCTCCGGGCAGAAAAACGTCCTTTCTTAGTAGGACAACTGTCAAAGAGTTGGCAACAGTTAACGCCAGGTTCCCCGCCAAAATGTGTCGCCTGTTTTCATGGAACTTAGAACAGCCCGTAAACGCACATCGAAGACTATGACAGGCTGGGTGTCCATTTGCTGCTCTGGACCATTCCTGCGTTGACGCATACAAGTATGCGCCGACAAACCGAAGTCCGATTTGTAGATCTGGCTACATTCTGAACAGGTGTAATCTGTCTGCCCATCCCGTGCAGACGCCTGTACGGAGGTGCTGACGGTAACCGTATCGTCTCTATCTGGAGTTGCCGAACGCCTAGCCAGTCACAGTTTGCATCAGTACTACCCAGTTGATAAAACGTGGAGGTTGTTCGGCGCAACGACCACATTAGTCCTGTTTATTCTTACTTTAGCTACTGCTACAATTTCCCTCACCGTTACTCACTCTGGATGCTGTAAGTGCCTAAATGCTCAAATCAGACAATTTCCCTATGTACCTCAGCTCGAGTAACCTATAATTCCTGTTATTCTTCTATCTACAAGCAACCAGTTCGTTTCCACCTGACCAGTAATTATCTGCCTGAGTTGGCATGCTTCTGCAATTACTGGAATGAACAGTATGTGATAGTACAGGAAGGTCAGGAGAACTTTTGCTGGAATTGACGCTCACCTCGCTCGTGAGTCTGTGGTCTGAGATGCTGAAGATTGAAGAGGATGTCACTTCCCGCATTGCCAGTTCGGTAGAGGACGTGGAGAATCTGCGAAATAAGACAATTCTCTCCACTCTCAGGGTCTTCGCCTTCGTCGTTCTTGCAGCATCTCTTATTTTTGCGAAAAACGTGGCTACCGAGTTCACAGCCGTCACAACACCGGAGATGGGTCAGTGTTACGGATTCGTCCAGGGTCCTCTGTTCCGAGTTAGCTACCACCAGAATACGCTACCATACATCCCACATTCTAGTTTTAAGAAAAAAAGACACTGGGTCAAGAGTAATTCAGAGTTTGTAAATAAGTGCGCCCCGTGTCCGATAACTCTTTGTGGTGTGCACAGGGACAGTTGGGGGCAACGGAGCATATTACTCGTTATTGAACGTACAGCTTGCACCAAAAGGTGAGGCGGCATTAGAAGGCAGCAGTCAGCTTCACAGGTATTGGACGAGGTTAGAGTGCTTGGAGTAGTACCAGTTTTACCACGCATCACACCGCGTTTCGTTTCCAATGCAAATGATTGCTGTTTCATGCAACGTTTGTTGGGTCCCAGCAAACTTTTATTTGATCCGTGTCACCGTCACTAAAGTAGACCTGTAATGCGCGACGGAGTAAAAGCACTGAGAAACAGCGTCTCTTTGAAGGACGGGACACAGCGGGAATCTGGAATGGTAAAAAACCGAAACAGCATGAACCAGAGGCCCAGTAAGTCATGCACACAACTTACCCAAACGAAAACCAAAATGGCGCCAATCACACGACAGCGGAATGCTTCACACATCAGCAATTCAAAGGAAAATGAACACAGGTGACAGAGCGCAACCCCTATTTAATTTGATAAAACAATACGTCGGTCAATGAGAAAAACAGCGAGTGTACGGGAACGTTTGTGTACGTAATATCATTGAGAGATGTATCGATAGACAAAGAGCAAAATGATGAAAAAGTCTACTTATTTGCGATAAAACTTGAGGATGGCAACTCGGATCGCCCGAACGCAAGAGGAATGTCTACTTGAACACCCAGCCAATACGTATTGGCCTGAAAGTTTGCCACCGGAAACAGGGAACAACAGCGGCTTTTGAGATTACAGCGGGAACCGAGGTCACAGAATGATTGCCACTCTGGAAAGGTCTCAGCTAACAGGGAAACTACAGGCACTTCGGGACCGCTCACAGAACGGAAACTTACGAAATCAGACGGAAAATCTTTCAAGGAACTGACGGTCTCGTCAAAAAGGAACTATTGCTCGAGCAACTTTTTGGGCCGGCACTTGAAGAGATTTCCGCTGTAGTCTCTTTCGTTATTACTGTCTACTCAGGTAAAGTGGCATTGCGTGGATTCCCCACGTAGGAGTATTGAGGAATATGACTCTTGCACGAATTGAGATTGAATGTCCTTCCAGCTCGCTCGAGGATGAATACGAACAACCCATCTCCCGTCGCCCCAAGTTCCCACTGTCAAGAACAGAAGTGCTCACGCGCCAAGCCTGCCACCGGATCCTATAAGCACACATGTTGAGTGCAAGATGGCCATGTGGTACAGCCTCAGACGGACCGAACATCCAGGACGAAAACAAATGGGACGGAACCTTTTCGTTCAGAACGTATCGGGTAATTCATTAGGATGGGCATATCGGGTATAAAGTCTTAACCTGGAAAAACCATAAAACAATGAAAGTTAGGAAGAGGGGTTCACCCGATGGAAGCGCCGTCATTTCGCATAGGATGCCAGTGAAGTTCATGCAGGGACGTCAGGTGACAAAGTGCCGATTACCTGTAACGAAGGATGATGTGGCCGTTAAAGTGGCCCCCTGTGTTGAGTATTAGATGACCGTTATGGGCTTTACGAAAAGCCGATTATCACGCTTCCTGTCTTCATTGACGCTCTACTCTTTGATCCACTTTGTTCTTACATTTGGACTCTTCTTGGTAGAGGTTGCGAGCCTTCCTTGGATGGAAATTACCCGCAGAGAGTGGAACCTGCCGTTAGACGGCGATAAACTCAGAAATCATTGAACAGTGGACGATATTTCCGTTGTATCGCCCAGGATTGTGAAAGTCATCGATTTCCATGACGGAGAGACCATCAGAAGTGGTGAAAAGATCTGTTTTGGTCGACGGTAAATAGGTTTTTTCTTCATTTGGCGTCAAGATCAAAATAAGCGAAGGTAGTTGTTGTGACGGTATAAATGCAGTATCTCGTGAAGAATTTTTTCACGTGTGATTAATATTTGACCGATGTTATCCTATATTCCATCTTAGGTTATGGATTATTTACAGGGCTTTAAAGATGTCTTTGAGGATCACGAATTTGCCAGTTTCAGCGAGTTCAAATGTTGCTTAGATAGGTACATGAAGGATCACAGTGTTCTATACGTGCTTGATTCAAGCAAGAAATCAGGCGGTGGACGCTTGAAATATGATCACGTGGGTGTGATTGTTCTTAAGTTTACGTGGTAGATGGCGTTCCGCTGGATAAAACACAAACGACGTAAGAGCAAAAGTTGTGGAGTACGAAGTGTTTAGTGAGTTGAATTCAAGTACTTCCTATTGCACTGTTCCCGCGATACATGCTGTCAGTCACGCTTCAACGTTGTCAGGAGAAATACCGGGTTGTTTGTTAGCTCTTTCACGTTGGAGCACAACCACGACCTAAGTGCCTTGCTGTACGATGCACATCCAAGGATCCGTCAGCTCACAGACAATGAACTAAACCATTCGAGACATCTTTCCCAGTTGAAACAGTATGCTGCGGATTTTTATGGCATGTATATAATTACCATGGATATTTGCAACATACGTCATCGGTTGAAACTGCCAGTGATAAGTATGTGGGTCAGTATGCACTAATGTAGCAGAAAATCTGCCACAAATCCTGCATCATATCGATAAAAACGGCGTGCTGCGTGTCATCAGGGACGACAACAATAAGTACACGCACATACGTTTCGCACGTAGAGAGCAAGTGCAGCTATTCAGACGATTCCTCGATGTGGTGAACGTCGATGACACTCACGGGAACAACCGCCACAAGTAGGTCCCCCATCACTCTTCATTCGCCGTTGTAGCCTGAAGCTGTATCAGTTCCTCGTTAGAGACGGCATGGGCCATGGACGACTCTTGATGTATGCCTGCGCACGAAGTGAGAAATACGCGTCTCCGCGTTATTTGTTCGAAACATTCCGGGAGGTGGTGAGGGAACACATACGTGCCAGAAATTCTGTGGTGTATAAAATGGTGGCCCAAATGCGAACAGTACGAGTGGCCTTTGGTTGCGAACTAATGTTATGTTACTACCATGTTCGGGATGTTGTGTGGAAACATGCAAGTTGATGTAATAAACCTTATAATCACCATTCAGATGAATTCTTCAGAATCCGATATTTGTTTCCACGCATGGCTACTTACAGAACTCTGAAGAGTGGGTGGTCACCTGTCTGTTCGTTCTGACAGTTCAACCGAAATGTTGCAATGATCCGGCGAACAGACCCCAGCTTTATGAATTACCTTTTGTGCAATTGGCTATATAAAGCCAACGTGGGCCATCCATGCATAGCGGGATGATGTTCACTTTGGAAATCGAAAAAACAACCGTCTGGAGAATGCGAGTAGGAGACTTAAGAAGCGCACTCAACCCAGAGATCATTCAGCCACGGTCATTAGTAAAATTTGGCCCCACAGCGAGTGGCTAATGCGGGGGTTCGAGATGCAGTGCATCTACGGTTGCGACCGCCGGGAGGTGGTCAGCGTAGACGTGTATGTTAAGAATATAGTCTGTCGGCTGACAAAATTCGCCATTTCGTTGGTGTTGAAGCATCTCAAGAGGCGTGCTCCCCTGCTGCACTCCAGACGGTTGGACGAGTTCAGGGTAATCGTATTTTACGTAAAATCAACTAGTAGCTTCCAGTAGATCACGATGGCGCACAATGTACAGCGAACATCAGTGACAACAAGTGTGGGTGCAATATCTACAAGTTCATGTGGTATCCATATGCTGTCCGTATTCAAGAAGCACTTCTATCCATACAGTACGTTGTTGTCAACTATTACCGCATTTGCTGTAGGCCGCTTCCTAATCCATCGACGATGGCTTGATGAATAAAATCTACCCAAAAGCAGTAGGTTCCGCTAGGAGGTCACGTTCGCCAGCAGTGATGCATTTCAACTGGATTACAAAATGTTGCATCACGGGTTGGTCAAGATGCACGGTGTAAACCCCAGGACTGGAAGCTGCGCTCTCAAGACTATCATAGCTTTCACGCACCAGTACATTGAAACAGCTAAGCCGGCCTTATCACACACAGACTTCCCCCTTCTTCCGTCGTGGAATGCAAAACAGCCAAGGTGGGAGAAGAATGTTCACATGGAGGTACCCTGTGGATATTGTGGTAACCCCGTTAATACGGATGGTTATCTGTGCGATAAGGCTTGGTTACTTTTCCATGCGGAGTGCATGAATAATGCTGACATATCGCACTGCCCCTTCTGCGCAGGGAAGTTACAACCTCTCTCTCCAGGTAACTTATGATATTAACTGTGCATATTCAGTTGCATCGACCTCAAATACGGTACCAACTCCAACGCTGAAACTCAAAAAGAAAACGTGTGCAGCTCCACTATTCATTGATGATACCTCTGAAGATGAGTTTCGCGTTGTTCCTCCACGCAAGCGGGTCCAAGGGAAAGTGTTGGCAAATGACTACACAGATGTCACTGGCAACCATAAGTGATAGCCCACTTAACATGCTACATACAGCTTAACTGTAGACCAGCATACAGAGCAAGAGAAAGACTTTTACTGAAGCGGAACCTAAAGCATGCAGGCTTCCTGATTTCTGACGGAATATTTCAGATAATGATAACGTACATATAATAAACTTATCCCGACATTTCATTATCGTGACGTTGTGACGGTGGGGTGCACGTAGGCTGACCGTCTAGCACAGACGTCAGTGTGTCCAACCATAGGTCGTGACGTTGTGACTATAGGGTGCAAATAGGCTGACCTTCGAACGGTTCACCCCGGATGGCTTCATGCAGAACAGTACCTCATTTCTCGTTAAACCTCTGCTTTTCTGAGGACACATGAAATCCCATCTCCTTGGTGGTCAGGTGACTGAACAAATTTACCGATTTCTTTTTACCTTAAGGCCAAAGCAGCCTACGCCGATTACGATGAGCGGTATCTACTCCAAGCAGATCACGCCGGCTTTCGCCCGCATTATGTTTAGAAGTCATCCTTATCTACTTACCCACGGCGCCTCCAAATTTCGGTGGTTTCCAATCGCACATGAGGATGACCATAATCACTCAAACTTATCAACCGTCGGTACCCATTTCAAGGAATATCGAATGGAAAGGTTCAAAAAAGATGGTCTACAAATTACACGGTGCATGCTTATTAATCATTGGTTGCTAATTTCCTCTATCTACCAGATCGCGAAACTTCAGCTATCTCGTCAAGACATTTCGCTATTAAATTAGCGCGAATCCTTGGCGTCCTTGATAAACCTCTCTCACGCAATAAAACAAAACATTTTTACAGCACAATAGGCATACCTCATACTTTCCTAAATATCCCGTCCACGATTACACACATGATATTCCAAACACACACATTAACAGTGAACCAGCGACAGCATTCACTTCCTGCAAACAAATTTCGACCCTCCCTTGCAAAGACTGACGTTGTAATATGCAGGCCGGCCGACTCTAATTTGAATGCCCGTGACTTCGTGGACCAACCTTCGGCGAACGTGAACGCACCAGGAGAGAGCATTCTTTCGAAGTAGGGGTTCGAACAACAGTTCCCAAAAGAGAAACAATACGAACAAACATGAGCCAAATGGCCAGTAAGCCATGCACACGGCTCACGCAAACGCGAACCAAAACGGAATCGCCAACAGAGCAGCACGCCCCCTTACACAAATCAGATCCAATTCGTGCGCGCTCGCTGGTTTCGGTCGCGCGTTACGACATAAATATTCGAATTGCGGGCTGGACTAATCATTTTGCCAACAAACGTTAATCTTGATGGATTAAAAAATTTGGATATCACTTGCTCGTGTGACCTTGTGCTCGTGTAGTTTTTCTTTCTCACTTCCCACTGCTGGGCCTTTGTTTGAGTGCATATTGGTTTCAATTTGCGCTTAATCGCTCCGACACTACGTAACTGTCGCATTTGGTCTTATTTGCTTGAGCAGTTAACCTCAAATGTGGTTTGGGCTGCAAAGTTTCCAGCCAAAAGTGTGCAGCACTGAAGTCAATAAGTTTGTTTCCGCCATCATCGTGTTCTAGTGTGATACGCCAGTAAGAAAGGAAAACAGGGTTGTGTTGGTAACCATTTATGGAAAACACGTAACACTACTACAAAAGTAAGGGAACGGTAAGAAGCGATATAAGGCATTACGTCACGGTTCAATCAGTCAAGTTATCCTCAATTGGGGTCTCTTCCTCGGCGACTGTACAAACCACCGGCTCTGCAACACAATGGAGAGAGAGAACGATTAGCCGCAGTTTTACAACGTACTACGCGCGTCCACTTAGTTTCGGTTTCACTTTACACTATCCCCTACTACTTAAGACAGCGTCCTCGCTGTCACACCCAAGCCTCCGTCTGGCGGAACCTCGACCTCTGACCCTAACTCTGGCACATCGTCTTCAGCTCCTACTGGC